>OY294067.1:130694250-130851750 GCA_958510875.1 Endomychus coccineus
CACCATCTTTTCGAAAACACGTTGTCCACATAGGAAGACTCCATCAGCTTGAAAATGATTTTTGAAGAATAATTCTTTTCTCCGCAAATTGACTTTCTCAGGGTTTCTTTCAGATGGTATTCACAGCTCTCAACAAGAAGTGGCCTCAACTTACACAAAATACAATACGTGCATGTCTGAAAAATTTCTAATTTATATCATTTTCATACCATAAAAGCTCGATAAGATCACTATCATTTTCATTCTACCCAATCTGAAGGAGAGCCCGTCTGATATCAGCTATGATTCCTATCTTTTCTGTTAGAAAACGTAGCAACATGGGAAGAATAATTTTCCAAACGCTAGTTAAGTTAGGGTTGAATTCAATTCCGAAGAAGCATCAAAAACTGGATGTACAAGTGTTTTGTTGCTCTTAGGTTTGTAAACAGGAAGATGGGGTAAGAAATAACTAAATTGACTGAACTTAATGAATTCGCTATCAGGTGAACATTCTACGACATCTTTTGCTAGCCAATTATTAGAGACTTCATCATAAGTATCGTGAAAATGGTCTTCCTTCAACCTCTTTGTAGTATTTAAAATTCTTATATATGACAGATAAAAATTGGCAGACAAGGGAGGATGACCATCCATGGCATGCTTACTTCATATCGCTTATTATCTCTCTACCTAACAGTAACCAAATAATGCAGCACTCATTTGTTCTTGTTCTTGTGAAGTCTTCATTCTCTTGGGAGCTCCAATTTTCAGAGACTAGATATAGCAACATATTTTGAAAACATCGAAATTATAAAAATGTAGGTATGATATATGGGTGATCCGAAACTTCAGAGTTACTGTATTGTCTTCGGTAAAACTGTAGAGACGAATTTTGTAACACGTATGTTTCACTGTTTCGCTTTAGGTACCTCCAAAAAGCGAATGCATAAGTTCTCCCTGTCGAATCGTAATATAATCTATATCTTAAGCAATCTGTTTTATAAGGTAAGATTTATGGGAACCAGTATCAATCAAGAGTCTCAGTTGCTTTGATTGGTTTTCGCCCCTTAGTTCTACTATCATGATTTGTAGAAAAAATATATGGTTGGTCAGATTCTGTTTGGTTTTCTTTATATTATGACTATTCTGCTTGTCTTTGGTTGGGTTGGATACCTTCAAATCTTATTCATAATACATAAGGTGCAATGTTTTTCTTGACAAGTCCCACATTTTTCTATTAAACGACATCCTCGTGCTATATGGCCAAATCTAGTGCATAAAAAAAAGAAAGGGTTTGTTGTCTAACAGGAGTAATCCCAATTAAAAGACAAAACATATGGATTACAGCTATGAATAAGTATAAGTAAAATAGATTACAAATAGATTACAAAGATAACGTATAATGTTAGTAGAGTAATCGAATAATATATTGTACAAACACTGGTTGATAATATGGTTTACAGTTATGAAAACGTATAAGTAGAATAGAATATGAAGATAGCATATACAGTCAGCAGAGTAATATATTAATATTAAATAAACACTGATACACAAAAAAAAATAATACAACAACATATACTGAGGAATTCTAATTGAATTTGCAGTGTGCAGAGTTGAAAGACTGTGTGAATATTTCACCTCACTGGGATGAGGATAGGTTGGGATCAGGTTGAAATTAAACTTGCATAATAATTAACATGCTACGAATTAAGTACTTGAAGCATCCAAAGATATCACATTCTGAATGGAAGCTATTATAAATTTTACAGATGTTATAAATTGGGGATTTTATTAAAATATTGATTCTTGGTGTAGGCAGATAGAAAAGAATTTCGTTTCTGCTACTTAGTCTCGGTAGGTGAAAGTCTAGTTGAGATAACAAATCTGGGCAGTCTGTCAGATTATGAACTAATTTATATATGAAGATACAAGCATAATATGTTCTTCTGTTTTCTAAGGATAAGAGGGAGAATTTATTTAGCAACACTGTATTATCAATTCCTTGGGATGGATACACTCCATCTAGTTTGTAAGCCATGTATTTCATGAAAATTCGTTGACAAGATTCGAGTTGTTGTATATGCACATTGTATATGGGTGACCAGATTAAGGAGCCGTATTCCAGACGGGATCGGACATATACATTAAAGAGTGTTATAAAGCATTCATGGTTTTGAAAGTCTTCACACGTCCTGAAGATAAGTCCAAACATTCTTTTCGCAGAAGATGTGATTTGATTAATGTGGGATGAGAAGCTGAGTATCTGATCGTATATGACGCCCAAATCTTTAGTTTCTGTACTTTGTTCTAATATGACGTCATTTATAGCATAGTCAAATTGTATAATGTTGTGTTTAAGGGTATATTTCATAAATTTACATTTTTGAATATTCAGTGGAAGCTTGTTTAGTATGCACCATTCATGTATCGAATCAAGATCCTTCTGTACAACAAGACAGTCCTCTGTTGTTTCAATAGTTCTGAAAATCTTCAAGTCATCAGCAAAGAGTAATATGTTACTAGAGATATTAGCATTAATATCATTTATGAACAAAGAGAATAGAAGAGGAGCTACATTGCTTCCTTGAGGAACGCCACTGGTTGGAGTAAATTCGAGTGATTTGTGACCTTTGAATTCAACAAATAGCGTACGATTCTGAAGATAAGATTGCAATAGATTCAATAGATGACTATCGAAACCAACAGAAGAAAGTTTATTTAGTAGGATTTGGTGGTTCAATTTATCAAAGGCCTTTGAGAAAGCTGTATAGATTGTGTCAACCTGTAGCTGTTTATCTAACGCAGTGCGAAAAGTTTGTGAAAAACACACGAGATTCGTTATTGTTGAACGTTTGTTGACAAAACCATGTTGATAAAGAGTTATACTATGTTGTTATAAAGACACATCTCAAAGACCTCCACAAAGTTGGACAGAATTGTTATGGGTCGATAGTTCAGAATGTTATTTGGAGCCCCTGACTTCAATATTGGATGAATTTTTGATATTTTCCATCTATCAGGAAAACATTCAGCCTTTAGGGCCATGTTAAAAATTACTTGAAGTGGCTTTGCAAGAATGTATGTACAGTCTTTCACCAGAAAAATTGGAATTTTGTCATCTCCAGCTGTGAATTTTGGTTTCAGTTTTTCAAGCGATAAGCATAAATGACAACATGTAGACTCTGAGGACTTCTGCTCCTCCTCTACGAAACTCAATTTCATAGCTTCTTCACATTAATAGGAGGAATGCGATCCTTCGCAAAAAAACACATCGAGGGACACCTTTATTGAACAATTCAGATGCGGTGGGCACGTTGTTTGTATTATTACTTGTATTTCTACCTTCTTGTTTTGCCTTTAAAAGTGCTCATAGCTAGAGAAATCCTATGTTCATCACCCCTTGTTCAAAATGTCTTGAAATTCTTGTTTGGGAATCTTCATTTCACCTTCCGAGTCTAATTTCTTTGAGGCATCTTTATGACATACCAAATTGTCACAACGAAACTTTAATTTGTAATACTAGGAACTCAAGCTATCCATAACTTCAACTTCGGCATTCATATCGTTTTCATTACCTGAATCCATCAAATCGGAAAATAGTTGATTCAATTCAACTATCTGAAGCATTTTTCCTTCCAAAACTTTTATATTACTCTGAATGTCTATTAAATCATATGAGTTAGTGGATAGATCATCTTCAATCTGGCTACATATCTACTTGAAAGCAGTTTGATGTAGACCTAGGGCTCTCTTCGTTTTGTGCATACTTCTAATAGAATTGATATTATGGCGCCGAGAACGTGCTTGGAGTTTCAGCTCCGTTCGTAAAATTAAAATTATCAGATACGAAGACAATATAAGTTGTCTAAAATGAAAAAAAAGTTTTCACTTGAAATGTGTGAGTTTGTCTATTGGAGTTTTACATAAAATTCGGGTAAGTAAAATCTTTAAACAATGGAACTGTAGTGTAAGTGATTCTTCAATGAATATTTCCACTGGCGAGAATACTGAAGAATCTAACGATAACATCATACAACATTTGTTATTGAGATAAATGTCTTAACTAAAAATTTTTATCAAACGACAAAATGAAGTAATCACCGACATTCGCAATAAATTTAGTCAGAATATAAGAGAATTGAAAATCTTAATAAATCGAAAAAATTATCTAATCAAACTACTGATAGACCAAATAAACACGAGTGACGAGGAAGTAATTAAAGAAGAACAAAGTGAGATAGATCCAGCTGGTGTAACTAAACCCAAACAACAGCCGACAAAAACAGTTCACATAGAAAAAAACAGATTCAGTGAATTCAGCTCAATGAACGCTGAAGTCAGTTTGCAGGATCATCAACACTTGCAAATTATGGAAGGGATAATTAAACTTGAACCTATACCACCGTCATCAGGCAAAGAACCGAATACTGAAACTAGTTCTGCTCTGAAATCAGAAAAATCTTGGATTCGTACTCAGGAAAAGGAAAGGGAAAAACCTTACTTGACACATACACATATGTCCGATCTGGCTGATGTTTCTAAAAAACAATTGTTGTTGCAAATAGATCTTCGGAAACCTAATCTGATAATTTGTTCATCTCCATGCACTACTTTAACAAGTTCACCTAAATGTGAATCCATATTAGCAGACTACAGCCCGATACAAGTACTAAAGAAATTATGGACTATCTAGACAGAATGCATCCGATAGAAAACATAACATGCGAAAAACAGAATTCTAGGAGACCAAACATGTATTCATCACTCGAACTCACTATCTCGAAAGTACATACAGACAAAATAATGGATGGTAACGTATGGGCGGAAGGAGTTACGATAAATGCTACGATGAATCGTGCCATTCCAAATATGCAGAGCTGATCTTCAATGATACAAGTAAGAAAACTATAGGAATGACTTTGGTGCATCAAAAAAATACAGTCTAAACTGAAGTATATTTAGAGTATCTGTATAATCTCGAAAATTTATCTGTCTTACAGAACATTGGTGTTCTCAAGCCCAAAGAATCAACACAGCTATTCTGAATAATACACATATTATTCAAGAGAACGGATGTTGTCTGGTGGCTCTTGCAGTTTTATGCGTGATGATCGTGACTTTGATGAAGCCTAATGTCTTAAACAATTTAATATTATCAAGGTTTAGTCGAGTGAAATAGGTATTTCATTACGAAAATCGAACGATATGGACCGATTTTGATGAAACAAAGTACATTCGATTCGGGATGACGTCTAGAAAAAAGCTTACCGGTTAGTTTTTTGTACAAATTTGTTATTATTTTTTTAGCCGAAATATTGACCAATTTCCAAAATTTCATCAAAACTAACCAGAAATCTTCAGTTAGGGGTTGTGGAGGTTGTTTTTTTATGTTAAATGTTCAAAAATTTGTTAAAAGGTGGTCGTTACTAATTTAAATAAAAAACAAAATTGAATTCTGATTTTTTAATTTTTTAATTTGAAATACATTCCCGCTCATCTAATTTTTTTTTCTATCTTCTCTACGCAGTCTTTTTATATTCCACACAGCATCTTGTACATATACTATGGACATATACGTAATAAAAACCGTGCGGGAGTAGCAGTAGTTTGTAAGTAGTTTGTAAATGACTGGATATAACGCTGAAGTACCTACTTTCGAACCAGATGTTAAAGAGATAATAGAAAAAGGTTTTCAGACCTTACTAGAAATATAACTATTTGAGCATTCTACCTAAAATATACTTTTAACATTATAAAGACGCAAGTAGGAATTTGCAAGGATTTTAATTAATTGAATTAGTATAAATTTGACTTAGTGACTGAATCGCTGTCCTATGATTCACAGATTCACAGTCACGATTCATGTGAATCATCTCCAGAGTAGATCTTTCATAGTATTTGGTTTCCTTGGTTAATATATCAACATTTTTGTAATCGAATTGATGGTTATTATAGAACTTTTTTGTAGTCAGATAACGTATTGCTTTTAATTTAAGTCTACGGTTGCTTCTAAAGCAATGAAGTGAATACATAATTTTTGTGCAGGACCATATAGAAATGATAGTTATTATCCATATCTAGGCACTGTAGGAGGTTTTGGTTCAAAAAACATCTTCAAAGGCTAGTTATTTGCTACTGCTTTTTTCAATTGTTAAATAATAGCTTAATATGCAAAATAGCCAAACAATAAAAAAAGTACAATTAATTTGATATATCTCAACATGTTTCAGCTACAATCGTTTAAAAATAACTGTTAGCTTCTTAGAAAAAAAAATGTTAGTTAAAACAATAATTTGTTAATAACCAATTAAAGGTAATAAGTGATCTTGAAAGATGTGTATTATAAATACCTCTAATTCGATTCAAGATTTCCTATTTAGAACTCACCGTTCCTTGATGATAGCAATAATAGGAAACATTTTGCAACAAGTCACTATTTAAGCATTGAAGTTCGCATATTTGCCAAAAGTATTGAGTTCTATAATCAGCGCATTTTTGTATATTATAATTCACCATAA
The DNA here is from genome assembly GCA_958510875.1 of Endomychus coccineus. Classification (NCBI taxonomy): domain Eukaryota; kingdom Metazoa; phylum Arthropoda; class Insecta; order Coleoptera; family Endomychidae; genus Endomychus; species Endomychus coccineus. The sequence continues at coordinate 130,700,748 of OY294067.1, forward strand.
TCTCGCTGCGGTCTTGCAAAAAATATTTCACGAGCTACCCCGAATGACCCCTATATTCATTTGTAGTATGGACATTGAACTCGTTCTCAAGAGGCGAGTTGTTGAGAATTACCTTAAAAAACAACTAAAAGCTGGTGTCTTATTGAAATCGGACAATCTGAAAAAAAAAATTATTCAGGGTTGGTTGTCGAAATTGGAAGAATGTGAGGGTGTAGGTAATGGACCAGGAGATATAGTCTCCTCCTTCTGTAACATTAAAAGACAATGGAAAAAAATTTTGATTATCTAAATAACTTTGATCCTATTTTATTATGCTCTATCAAACTTTATTAACGTATAATACCAGTATTAATGTTGTTCAGGAATGCAATTGTACAATAACGCATAATTTGCAATTATTGAGAACAGCCAAATTGTGAAACACTTTGCCTAGTGAGGTCTTTGTAGATAACTTAACTCAGAACTATCCACTCTGCGTCCATATGCAATCTCCTCTACCGACATTTCGTCACTTAAAAATGTTGCTCGACACATGCAGTAACCCCTTTCTCAATGTTGTTGACAGGAGGGTTGAAGTTGTCGTTATTACATTTTGGAACACGCGATTTTTTCATATTTCTCAGAAATCAATAGAAAAAGCGTTGATCCTGTTTTCCCAAAATTTACGGTTCTGATAATGAATTGAACCCTGCTTTCTAGATTATTGAGCAAGGATTACTACATCTCTCTAGTGTATCTACGAAATTTGGTAGGGCGGGGAGATGCATATGAACGCAAAGTGCACATACAATCCAAAAAAGTACCACTGTGGGTTAGTTATCAAAGACCTGTTACAAATGAAGTGTTTAGAGATTATAAGGTTCAAGTAATGAATAGCGACTTATTAACATTTGTTCATATTATCACCTCCCTCACTACGACTCAAAAAAAATGTAGCTGCACTTACCGATTTTGATTAATGGAGCTTAAGAAAAAATCTAGCACTGGCGTTCAAATTTTGGTTCTATTACTCGCACCGCGTATGCGTTCTCGTACAAACGAGTATACGCTATTTTTCTTCTGGCAGTGATAATGTGGTCTTTTTTAAAAAGACTCAAACATTTAAGATATCCAACGGATCTTATGGGACTTTTTTCGTAGTTAGATTAACGTATTACCTTTAATTTAAGTCAACAATTGCTCTAACAAAGTTTTAAATCAACAATTGAGAGACAAAACCGGAACAATAAAATAAAATTAAGATATTTCAGCTTCCGGTTATCGGATTTCGGTCTACTAATTTTTGTTCAGTGTGTTAATATATCGATGCTGAAAACCGCATGTTGATGTGACATTCTACTATGGAGATATTCTAATTGTTTTTAAGCCCTTTTTTCAAGCAGTTGAAATAATCACTTTAAATAAATAATTTTAGGACAGTCCCATATAGAAATGTTGAGTAGTATCCATATCTAGGCACTGCATGAGGTTTTGAGTCAAAAAACCTATTCAAAGGCTGGTTATTTGGTAATTCTTTTTCCAATTGTTGATTAATAGCTTGATATCTAATATATCCTAATGATGGAAAGACTACTGATGCTTTGATATATCCCAATATGTGTCAGCTACTATCAGGTATGAATTACAATAAATTCGCGGGAAACAGGTCAACTGACCCATATGCTCATCATTCTAGACTTTACGTACAATTGGGTCTCACGACCATCATCAGAAGACACTTATGTTATTTTTTGTAAAATCTCAACACTAAAAAAGAATTTTTCTTCAATTTTACGGTAATTTGAATAACAGTCATCGGAGAAGTCTAGAGATATTTGAAGAATAGCATACAAATAAAATGTCTTCTAATGATGGACGTGAGGCCGAAACATACGTAAAGACAAAATAATAAGCATATGTTATGTTAATGTGACCAATCTCCTGAGAATTTATATACACGTTTTGGTAGCAGAACTTCAACAGTCGATAGAAAATTTGATTTTGAGAAAAATGTTCCTATTAATATATATGCACAGACGCTTAATTTTTGAGATACAGGGTTGAATTTTATAAAAAATTTCTCAATTTTGTTAGTATTTCCGAAGATAATCAAGATGTCTGAATGAAATTTGGTCTCGTGAAAGCATAGATAAGTTACCATATTTGCATATAATTTGAGATCGGTATTGCTCCCAGTGCCGTAGATCCCAAAAGACCCAAAAAAAAGACCCCAAAGGTGTTATCACCCTGTAAAAACAAATAAGGTCTTTTGACATTCCTTTGTACCTGGCACCATTACACGGCAAATTTGATTTCTGTGATCTACTACCACCACCATGAAAATCGGGTGAAAATTGGAAATGGAGGAACCTGAAATTAAAGAGCGTCATTGAGTGACAAAAATAAAATAAGCTGTCGTTTCTAATCTGTACAGAGATACATTACAAAGGAAAGCCGAATAACAAATGTTTATTCCCAAAAATGTCTAAACCAGATAACTATCATGTACTTTAATTTATAGTAAGTCCACCAACTGGAGTTAACAAGACAGCATTTTCTAAATGTTGTGTGTTAATTTTGGAGAAATTGTTCAAAATGATTCTCATTTTCTCGTATAAATAGTTCACAACGTCGTATAATAGATATTCTAACTTCGACGAAAACCTTTTCCCAATTTTGGTCAGATTCTCATGGTGGTGGTGATTAATCACAAGAATCAAATTTGTCGTGAAACGGTGCCAAGTACAAAGAAATATCAAGAGACCTTATTTGTTCAGATTTAAATTCTGCAATTTGTTACTAAAAGTAACCTTCACAGGGTCAATTTATTGTTATTAAATACCTATATCTACGCCACTGGAAATTATAATGGTCTCAAATTATGTACAAATGTGGTAACCTATCTACGCATCCACGGTACTGAATTTCATTGAGATATCTTGATCATCTTCGGAGATACAAACAAAATTAAGATATATTTTATAAAATTCAACACCCTTGTATCTCAAAAATTGAGCGTCTGTGCATATAAGTCGATAGGATCTTTTTCTCTCAAAACCAAATTTTCTATAGACTGTTTAAGTTCTGCTACTAAAACCTGGGACACTCTGTATAACTATCAGTTTCTTAGAAGATTATGAAATAAAAACCATAATTTGTTAATAACAAATGAGAGGTCGTAAGTGATCTTAAAAGATGTGTATTATAAATACCTTCAATTTGGATCTTGATTTCTTATTTACGACTCACCGTCCTTCGATAATAGCAAGTAAAGGAAACATTTTGCAATATGTTACTGTTAAAAATAGAAGCTCGCAGATTTGGAAAAAATTATTGAAATTCATAATCAGCGCATTTTTCTACATTATAATCCACCATAATCTCGCTGCGCTCCTGCAAAAACCATTTCAAAAGTTACCCTGAATGACATATACTTATTTGTAGGAAGGAATTACCTTCAACAACGACTCCAAGCTGGTGCAGTGTCTAATTGAATTGAAAGTCATCAAGACAAACAGAAGAAAACATTAATTTCCAGGGTTGGTAGTCGAAATTTGGAGGACGTGAGGGTGCAGTTTATGAACCAGGAGATAGAGTCTTCTTCTTCTATTATAACATTAAAAGAGAATGCAGGGAAAGTTGATAATCTAAATAATTTTGATCCTATTTTATAAAGATCGATCAAACTTTATCGACATATGGTACTCAATTTTACAATAATGCATAATTTGCAATTATTAAGATCAGCAAAATTATGAAACTCTTTGCCTAGTGAGGTTTTTTCAGAAGACTAAACCCAGAACTTTGAGACTGTTGATCGTGAATCTAATTTTGTAAAAAACGAATTCAATATCTACGATATTACATACATTGAGCTGACCGAAGATACATGTTCCTTTAAAATGGGCGAACGTGAAGATATTCTTCAATCTCTACTGGTACCAGAGGGCTGGTACGTGAGATCATAAGCTTCAGGAAATAACGTCCACGATTGAGACGAATTTTCAACTTTCCAAATAACAAAAATGCAACCTTGCGTTGTGAGTTTATCAAATAATCAACTTTTTTTCTATCAGAATGTCCTAGGCTTATGCAACTGACTTCTATGAATAGGTGATTAGTTTCACTCATCCAATAATAATACTATGTGAAACGCCTATCGCAGTTATAAAATCATCAATATCTAAAAAACTTGTCTTAGGAAACAACAAAGAAGAACTGAGTGTTAAAATTCAACTTGAGAAGTCTCACTCAATATTATCCGTAACTCACTTTCCGCTGAATTCTGAAATCGAATCCTATTCAGAACATTTATACCTAACCGAATTATCAGTATAGCAGTATCATTATCAAGTAGATGTGAGTATTTTAAAATAAATGAATGTAGATGACACAGTTTCATGATATTATCAATGAAGTCATTGACATTTGGTCCCTAAAATGCTCATTGTGCTATCTTTATTTCGCAAACGAATTACTAAAAGTAAACTAATTTTTGAGAGGAATGGAGGCTAATAAGCAATTCAAAAGAACTAACTCAGCAGCAGACTATAATTTGTCCTTTGAGTTAAGGAAAACGGTGTAGACCTATTTGATGAACGATAATAAAATATGTATCCACGAATCTGAAAATGATTTTATAAATGAATCAAGAGAATTTTGGAATCATGTAAGAACTAAGGAAGCGAGTTGTATGTATTTCAATAATATATTATAAAATCCTTCTTCCTTTAAGAATATAAACTGTGAACAAAAATTGAACAATTTCCCTATAAAATCTACCCGCTTTGATTCCTCTCAATAATTTATCGTCAGTTCACATTTCTTATACTGATTTAATTAATACTATTTCTCATCCCAAGCTTGATTCCTGATGCAATACCAGGGTATTCTGAAAGTCATTATAATTACTGTTAAGCTCATCCTTTCTTCTTGATTATTAATATAATAAGTGGGCATCTACCACTAGCGCGCAGCTCATAAGAATAATCCCCTTGTTATACCATTAGCGCGCGGGTTGGTATACGACTAACGCGGGAGCTATCTGCGGTATACCTACCGTATACCTGCACCCGCAACCTTCTTTCATGCGCTCAAAACAAAATAAAAATGTACTTTTTTTGCGAATAATTTTTTTTTTTAATTTATCAAATGATAAAAGAAAGAGGATTTTAGTCTTTTTTGATTTTCTTCTAACTTGAACCAAACTCATGATATGCATTGGTTAACAATACTAGCATAGATGGTGCGGCTGATAGATTCTTTGGCAACATTTTACTTTGTGTTTTTTTGGGGGTTATTTAGATTATTATAAGCATCATCATAATATGTTATGCAATCAATTACTATTTGGACTTATTTTCTCAATTTTCCGTCAACATTTTTATATTTTATTCAGATTTAATTTTAATTTATCTATTCTAATTTTCAACCATGTTATCTATGTTAAGTGTAAAATGAAAAGGGTTACGTGTGATCGATAAGTCTACAGTTTTTATGCCAAATGAGAACAATCTATATGGACGGCACATTTGAGTATTGTGTCCAACATTTCCGGCAACTTTTTACCATCCATGGAGTGAAAAACAACAACTATATATCGCTGTTGTTTTGTTTGTCAAAAACAACTTACGACATTTTATTACAATCAATAATTGATAAATGTTGGGAATATCGATGAATATGTTTTCCATACAAGGTTATTGTGGATTTTGAATAGGCAACTCAAGATCAGTTGAGATCACGTTGGCCTGGGTTGATGAACCATGGCTATTTATTCCACCTCACCCAGGCGTGGTTCAGGAAAAGTCATGAATTTGGTCTCGTTCGAGAACACAAGAATAACCAATCTGTGATTGGAATGTGGCTCAGATGGACATTTGGCATACCTTTTCTATGACCAGACGAGGTACAAGAAGCTTATCGTATCATGGAACCGTACGTTGGTTATTTGCCAGAATTGGAAAGATTTAACAAATGCATGCGAATCATTTCATTCGCAATTTAACGTATGCTTTTCCAGTGCGCATCCAAACATTTATGAATTCGTCGGAGAGTTGAAAGAATTTATTGTGGAAGCACAAATATGTATTCCGCAGGTAGCTCGCGCGCTAGTCGTATACTGACCCAAGCGGCTTTAAGAGGCTTGGCGCGCTAGTCGTCGAACGCCTAATAAATATCTAAGTGAGGATGAATTCTCTATAAGCTTCCAAAGTAATTCCTGTACATAATTCGGAAAGAAAATCACATGTTCATAGATACCGACCAATATGTATTAATTAACTTTGCAGAAATAAAAAGCGCCACATGATACACTCTGTGCTCCTCTTTTCGTTTTTTTTTGCGAAACTAATATATGGTGGAACTTTTCCGACTTCCTCTTTATTCTCATTAATTAATATTTCTGAGTAGCTTTGAATATCATACCGAGTGGTCGAACAGTGAATTCAAGTGCAATATCTCAATTAATATACGGGTTACAAAAAATATTGAATGTAGAAATTGTAGGGAATGCAGCTGCAATGTAAAATTACTTATGAATATACAGGATGGCGCATAAGTTCGTCACGAACCAAACTTACTTTTATTTCAATGAAACACCCTGTATATTGTTTCAATATTAGATTGCCCTGTCTTTTTTTGTTGGGATTTGTATAGAATGGTTGAAGCATTATAGTCACTTTTCTGAAAATAAGAGGTACATTTGAGGCTCTGTGTCTGTACGTCGGTCTACAGTCTATTAATTTGTCAAAAACATGCATAGTATATTTTATTTATTTTCATTTCAACTCCAATAGCTCTGTTCAAAATTATTTCATATTAGTGTACAGGGTGAGTCAAATTTTAAAAGTAAAAATGGTAATTTTTACACATGAAGTTAAAATCGGAATTAGCCTTGTAAAACAAATAATTTCTTTTCTTATCTGCCAGAAATATTAATTTTAATTTTCAAGTAATTACTGATGACGAGAAAATGAATGATATGATCTCGTGTTAGAAGCAAATGACAAAAATTGTTGGCGACCAGAATTTATCACAAAAGGTATCGCTATAGAGGACAAACAGATTTTTCTCAAGGGACAACCTGTAGCTTTATTGTTAGACTCATTTTTATAGTCACCGGATGTAGAATGCTGAACTCTAAACACGGTCATATGAGATGTATTACCAGTTTTCTAGAATATCTTGGATAGTAGACTTCCGCGGACAGCTAATCTTGAAAAATCTTGTCTTCCGGATGGATTTAATCAAATTCAATCTATTTCAAATTGTAGTTAGCCATACATTACTCTTTCACACACAACCGATCCAATGTTTTCTGCAGTTTTAATTGGATTTTAAAACACAAGTCGGCTGCAGACGCATTTCATTAATCGAAATCATCTATTCTTTTCTAAATTACATGGAAACACTAATTCAATTAACAATTTTGATAAAGGCAATAAACATTGTCGAAACGTCAAAACAGAATTTTTATTTCATTATCAGTATATATACGAACCAATATACCAAGAAAACATACAAATATTACAAATGGTTCAAGAATATCAACAAAAGAATATATATATATATATATATATAAACAAGTTTAAAGTTTCTTTGCCTAATTGGCCACTATCGTGTATGTAACTTAAGAATCCCGCCTATGGTTCAATCTTTTACGTTTATTCATCTTTATAATCCTATGTTAAATTATCTAAGTTATCTTCATAATTCAGAAAATTTAATTCTATATCTCTTAAGTTATATATATATATATATATATATATATATATATATATATATATATATATATATATATATATATATATATATATATATATATATATATATATATATGTATATATTCTTTTATTGATATTCTTGAACCATTTGTAATATTTGTATGCTTTCTTGGTATATTGGTTCTTATATATACTGAAAATAAAATGAAATAAAAATTTTTATTTCATTTTATTTTCAGTATATATAAGAACCAATATACCAAGAAAGCATACAAATATATGTATATATATATATTGCTCACCGTATTGAAAATAAGTGCATTCTAAGCAAAACTGTAATGCATTTATAAATTCCGATTGATCTAGAGGTGTGTGGTTTTCAATCTCTGCTCAACGTTTTTTGATGCTACTCAATGCCAAAAAGATTGGTATATTTGTAAATGAATATACAGCATCCAAAGAAATTAGTTGATGATTTACGGGTACGAATTTATTTTTATATATATATATATATATATATATGTATTTTGCTTAGAATGCACTTATTTTCAATACGGTGAGCAATATTTTGGACAAATATTCGGTACAGCAACGGGATCTCCTATTTCAGCTACTATTGCTAACCTTGTTATGGAATGCCTAGAGGAATCTGTTATGAATTCAATAGATTTTCAACCCGTATTCTTCAAACGGTATGTAGATGATTGCCTTATGTGTGTTCTCAATGATAAAATTCACTACGTGATTAACAAATTTAACAATTTCCACTGTAAACTTCAATTTACTTGTGAAATAAAAGTGAACAAAAACATAAATTTCCAAGATATGAACATTAGGCATGATGAAGATGGAAAAATAAAAACTTCGTGGTTTACTAAAGAAGTTTGGTATCAACGTTCAATTCCGTTGCACCAACATGAGAAAAAGTGTGATAAGCAGCCTTACAGATCGCGCGGTCAAATTGTCCCACGCAGAGGACCGTCCCAAAAATTCAAAATTTATTCGTAGTACACTGGGAATGGATGGCTACCCAAAAACATTTTTCAATCCTATCATTAAAGAAAGAATAAACAAAATCTATAATGGATCGTCATTTATAAATAACATAAGAGGTAATACAGACAATTTTATAACATTAACATACATTCCGAAGACCTCAGAGAAAATTAAGAAATGTTTGGAAAAGTATGATATAAATGTCGCGCATGAGCCTATACTAGCTGTGTTTGAAATATTTGTCAAATCTAAAACCTTTAATACCTGAAGATAAACAAACCCACACAATATGAGTGATAGTATAAGAAAGTAGTTTTATTTCGTACAAATTAAATTGTTTAGATTGCGATGGGACTGGAATCTCTAAACAATATTTACAAAAAAGAATGTATGGCCATAAGTATAGCACGAGAAACAAAAACTTTCACCGCCCTTGCTAAACACTGTTTTGATTATAACCATCAATTCGATTATAAAAATGTTAATATTTTAACTAAGGAAACCAATTATCATAAAAGATCTATTCTGGAGATTCACATGAAACGTGACTCCAAATCTGTAAATCATAGGACAGATATTCAGATACTAAGTCAGATTTATACTAACTTAATTAATTAAAACTCTTGCAAATTCCTACATGCGTCTTTATAATGTTAAAAGTATATTTTAGGTAGAATGTCAAAAGCATCTTTCCAATAACTGACAAACCTTTTTCTATTAGCTCGTAAATCTTAGCATCTGATTTGAAAGTTTGAACCTTATGTTCTCGTTTCTAGTCATTCATAAACTTTGTTGACATGAGCTTGCATTTTCAAGAGTACTGTCTAATAGTGGATTCTTGATATTCATACTTATAACATTGATATGTTACAATATCGATTATTCATATTTCTGTTCGTTTCGGCGACGTGGGCATTTTAATTGGAATTGGTGCGATAAGGACCCTTTTTGTTGATACAATTAGTTTTAAGTAACCTGGTGATAGACATAATAAGTCTTCTGATGATGGTCGTGAGACCGAAACGTACGGAAAGACGAGAAGATATAAAGCATAAAAGTTAATTTATTTATTTATTCATTCATTTATTTATCTAATTACACTAGCTCAACGGGAGAAATCCCTTCTGGAGCTTAGGAGTACATATAATATAATTACATGGTATGAATTAAAATTAACTATTATACACAGCTTTACAGATATCACTAGGGTTACAACAAAATATATCAACAGTCAAACCGATCATTTCGTAGAGTCCACACATTTGGAAAATTGGGGAAAATAATAAGGTATTTGTTCTGGAGATTGGCTGATAAAATGTTTGTGTGGAACGGGTGCGAGCAGATGTAACATGTAAATTCAGTCTTGATAAAATAACAGGAGTCAACCAGGTTATGAATGACCTTATAAAGAAATAAAATACTATGAATTTTCCTACGTTTATCTAACTCTATACAAGAGAATCTATCTAATAGAGCCTGAGGTACACCTGAGGTGGGATGAAATGAATACGATTCAAAACCTCTATACTCTACATATTGATCTATCACTTAGGTAAGAATTCCAAAATTCAATCAAATGATTTGTAAATCCAAAGCTAGACATTTTATTCAATGAAATACTGTGATCCATTTTATCGAATGCCTTAGCAAAATCGAGGTAGATACAATCAACCTGACCACCCTCATCAATAACTTCCGCCAAGTATTGACTGTAGCAACCTATGTTAGTAACAGTTGTTCTGCCAGGCATGCTGCTCAGGGGATATCTGCAGTTTTACATGATTGAAAGTAGCATCATATAAGATATATTCAAATATTTTGCAGAAGTTATTGATGATGGCAATTGGGCGATAATTAGTTACCTCATCTCTATTACCTTTTTTAAAAACCGGTACTAATTTTGAAACTTTCCACAGATCCGGAAAAGTACGCAATTTTAAGGCTAATGAATATATAAATGCCAGTGGAGCTGCGAATATATTAATGAAATTTTTCACAAAAAAAGCAGGAAGTTGATATGGACCCTTCGTGTGACTTGCTTTAAGTGTTTTAGCAACTTGAATCACTTCAGAGGAACTTACAGTTGAAAGAGATAGAATATTATTATTGAAGTTAATAAAGTTATCCGAAGATTTATTATTTCTTGAATTAGAGTTAATATAGACACTTTGGAAGTACTTTGCAAAGACATTAACAATATCATGAGGACTAGAGTAGCTGAGATTATCACATTGAATGTGTTCAGGAATAGAACTGCTCTTATTTTTGGTATGAAGGAATGACCAGAAAGATTTGGAATTACATTTTATGTTATTTTCTATTTTTGATATATAGTGTCTAAATGAACAGGCAATATCGGTTTTGATTGCCGATCTTAAAGTCTTAAATGCCTCATAGTCATCCAGTTTAGCATCTTTTTTGTATTTATGCCAATAATTTTTCTTAAGTCTGATATTCCTTATTATGTTAGACGTGAACCAAGGTGGAAACTTGTTCTTTTTCTTGGGGGAAGCGTATGGAACGCAAGTTGTTAGCAAATTGGTAAGATGTTCATAGGACAATTGTAATGCGACATTAACATTGCATGTATGATATAATACAGACCAATCAAAATCCAGTAACAGGTTATACAGTAATGGATAATTTGCCTTATTGAAATTAAAAATGTGTACATCATTATGATGAAAGAATGATGTGGAAGGTACACGGCCGAAGTACTGAAATTCAATAAATAATGGAGGATATGGTGTAAAGCTTCGCGCAATAAGCAAATGATATTTAGAATTCTATTAGTAATAATAGAATTTAGACAAAAATTGTACTGGTTAATATCGAAATAACTAGGCAGATTGTTCAAGCATGATAATTTAGAAGATTCAATTCAACTTAATAAGAACTATTTTTAATATTTGCTGATTCGTTGCTCCAGATATATAAAATGTTATTATATAACATTTCACGGTCATGAACGTGATGTATGAATTCTACCTTGGATCAGCAAAATTCCGTGGTGTAGGTCCACGTTGACATTGATTCTTCCAGTTAAACATTACTGGAACGTTGACTTCTATTCATTTTAAAATTGATATTTGAAATTTTGCTTATTTGAGTACACAGACTTTTGAGCCTTAAATTTAACATTTGTTTTGACAATCTACCTAGACTGTGCAAAAACTTTATTTCCTTAAATATTTAGTTGCCCTTTATTGAAGGAAACACATAGTCTGCTGTCTTGAAGATAATAATTTTATCAAACACTTCCGAATTTAAATTAATACAATATAAAATTCATAACATTCATATAATTGAAACTAGAATTAAGGCTGCGGTCCGATTATACTAAATTACATGTAAAACATTGCCATCTCATTTCGAATTCATCACAAAAATTACGCACACAATGTAGACAAGTTTCATATCAAATTAAAGCTGAAAGTATGCAGAATTGTATAAAGTAATTTTCGAAAAGATTGATTGATTCACGCCTTCGAAATAAATTATTGAAAACATGCTATTTTCGTCAGCTCAATTCGGTACTTCAAAAGGTGTAATTTACGTGAAATATGACCTTAATCATGTTATTATTGTATTCATACAATACACTACGCATTTAACTACAAGTTAACACAAAACTCACAACGATCAGATCAATAGTTTTGTAGATGAATTCGAAACCAACATCATGTACATTATTATGAAATATTGAGAAAGGTAAAAATATGAAGTATAGATTTCGAAAGGTTTCTGTAAATTCTGATCGAAATATGCGAACTTATATGTCGCCCTTTCGACGGTAGGTGACGCGACAAAAGTTGTTTCATTGGCGTAGTAGGGCATTAAGTAAATATCTAATAAGAACCCCTTTGCTAATAAATACGATGCACATAATTCAGGAACGTTCTTGAATTTAGGCGCGGTCGTATATTTGTGGAGAGAACAAGGCCAGATGTTCATAAGACATGACTTTGATCTTTGTGTGTCTATGCCGACACCCATTTCCCATCGATATATGAATATTGAATATTTCATCGATTTGTAGCTAGCTAACATTTTAGAATTAAAGTTATAGGAAAACATACTTATTTATTTACAATTGGTGACGAGTTTATTGTTATTGTTTATCGTGTAATCAAAAAAATCACAGATGAATGTAATACAATAAGTAATAAGTAGAATAAAATGCTCCTATAATGATTAATTATATATAAAATTCTCGGGAAATAGGTCACACTAACACTTATGTTTTATATTTTCGTCTTTACGTACGTTTCAGTCTCACGACCATCATCAGAAGACTTATTATGTCTAAAACCAGATTACTTAAAACTAATTGTATTAATAGAAATCGTCTTTATCGCACCAATTTCAATTAAAAATGTCCTCGTCGCCGAAACGAACAGAATCACGAATAATCGAAATTGTACCACATCAATTTCGATTATTCGTGGTTCTATTTGTTTCGGCGACATGGGTATTTTTAATCGAAATCGGTGCGATATGGACACTTTGTGCTAATATAATTAGTTTTAAAAAATTTCCCTTTTGTCTTCTGATGATGGTCGTGACCGAAACGTACGTAAAGACGAAAATATAAAACATAAGTAATAATGTGACCTATTTCCCGAGAATTTTATATATAATTCATATCTGGGTCAAGAATCATTATTATATAATAATGAATTATAATTAAAGGTACCTACCTAATAGGTAAAAAACTTATTGTATGTACCTAAGACTTTAATTTGAACAATTAATCTAATATATCTATGATTTCAGCGTTAATGTAGTATAAAATCATTTTAACTTTCGGATTTTGGATAATTGAACTCAAATTTACACAAACTGTCAAATTGTTTCACCACACTGTGGCATTCTCAAAGCTAGGAGCTGATAACTAGTATTGAGAAAGCCACAGTTGTTGTCAACATCAATATTAAATGAAATGTTGCAACTTTAGTTCAATTTTCCAACTTCCGAAAGTTAAAATTATTCACCTCCTGTACTATTTGATGAAGTTGGGTTTGACTTTGTGCAAATTCATTTCCATTATAACGTAGGGTGGTTTAAAAAAAAAGTTAAAATAAGATTACACTTAACAAATTAGTATGTTTATTTGCACAAATATATTGTGCAACAAACACCAAACAAACAGATAATACATGCTATTCATACTAATTATTAGCTAAGAACAAAACAGGAATATGCTTCAAAACAGTTTCAATAGGGGGAGTCGTTAGGTATCTACAAATATATTTATGGATTTCCAGTGATTCTAATAACAGTAATAAAGTTGATTTAAAACTATTTTGTTGGATGTGAAGTATTTCAGGATTTTCCGGGAAACTGTGGTCGTATTCAATCAAGTAGGTATTTGGCAAATGTGGAATCCTCTTTTCTTAATCTGATCCGTTTTTGTTTTTTGAAAACATATTTTAGTTGTCCTTGTCCTCCCGAGTATAGATATGTATCATACCTGCATTTATTCCTACGTAACTGCCCATAAATTCAATCAAGGTCGAAATAATAAAAATGCTCCCAATTTGAATATAGGCCCTATGGTTTTTGATCGTTGTTGATTTGAAAGTTCTGAAAGTAAGATAAAAAATTTGTTAATTAAAACCCTTAGTTTGTTTTTAACAATTTACCGGTTCAAGATAAAAGGTCGTCATCTCAAACGTCGCATATGTAGATGAAACCTTCATTATTAATTCAAGATTTTTGTGTTTGAGATACCGTTTTCGCTCTATTGTCCAATTAACTAGTATTCATAACAGTGAAAATTTTCAATACAATCCTTGTTATCAGCGCGATTTTTCCCATAAGAATCGCAAATTAAACCGTTTCGCATAAATGTTTCGACTGAAAAAGTTTCCTCTACTGGCCTAAATATGAATTCAAAGAATAAACTATTAGATCTTATCGTTGAATAAAAGTTCAAAATAGAATATATCCAAACAGTAAACGAGCGTTAGGTTTGATTATCTATTTGTTCATTCTGAGAGTGATATCCATCTGGCCGCTTACGCAATAAATCATTTCAAAGACAAAACCTCTAACCCATGACAGTTTTACGACCTTACGATAGTTTTCACGTTCATTTCACTCTCGTCAACTAATATGTGAGATTTATCGTTTCGAAGTAATCTACGCTACTGACAAGATACAAGTTTTAATACAGTTTTCTATCTGAATCTCGTATGAGATCCGAAAAGAATGAATTTGCACCTCCCGCATGTAGATGGCAATGTTCCTAAGCACTACTGGACAGGTTATCAGTCCTTCTCTGTTTAGGCGCTTTCCTCTTCTACAAAACCCCAGCCTTAACCTGTGCGTCTTCACATTTCCCATACAGATAGATATAAGTACCTGTTCAAAGTTCTTCAGTTGGTTCCACTGCTGTGCTATGGGTAGCATCGTCATAATGCCCCTCCTTTCTCCTTTTAATCTCCCATGATGGTTTTTCCATCTCCATCCCGTTAGTTCTTTGTTTCCTGCCTTTGTATTTCGCATGATGATAAATAAATGAAATTGGTACTCACTGGTTACCAATATTGACTGTGTGTCAGTAAAATATGGTTCGGCCATGTAGTAAAGTAAGAGCCACTTGGCTTAGAGTTTGTTTCATGAGACAAGTACTTGCATTTTGTGCTCCATAGAGAGCATCCTCTTAATTTACTATGGGTACTCAATCGATCTGAATCAATTACCAAATGAATTCTGAGTGCGAATTATTTAGAATCATTCTTTTATATCCATAAAAATTGAATATTGAATGCTCTCTTACTACTTACATGTACATTTTAATCAAAATGAAAATGTGCACATATTTAATATACAGCTTATTTCGCTTGTTAAATAAATTTATTCATCAAATTACTGGAAATTTAAAAGTTCAGAATGAATTTTCATGCCGTAATGGAAAATTGTATTCAATAATATTTCGTTTGTTTTTGTATCCAGTAATTATGTTTCAACCTAGGTGTCTGTTTCCCCGTATATAGGGTAATGTAATATTCCTCCAAATACTACAGAATAAAATTAAATCAAACGTCGAGACTATCTGTTATTGTCATAGGTAATGTGAGGTTAGATATTGTATTGCAACCTACTTTTCGGTATTTCGTCTCGAGCGCCAGATTTTGTTTGCGAGGTTTACTCCCCGGAAGAGTTCTGACTGCGTTAAACAGCCTGTGCCAGGGCAACTTCAGTGAAGAAATAAATTCCAGGGGTCAAAGTTCTCGAGATGGCTCGAAGTAGCTACTGAGTTGTAGATTTTACTTACCACTCGTAGGGTTCTGGGTTATTTCTCAATTGGGATAGTACAGAGAAGATATAATATATCACTAATATATAACTAAGGTTATTCAAACATTTATTCAGGTAGGGTTACAGTTATTAATAACCAACACCAACGAGACGTAAGCGGGGAATACTAGCGGAAGCGTTCTTAACTATTAAGCCGGGGAATTAGGCTAAGTCTTAAAAAGAAACTACGAACACCAAAGCGTGCAAAGTGGGTATTTGTACGGCGGGTAATAAGCTCCGGTCGGGAAAACACTAGCAAGATTGGTAAAGCAACAAGCAAATCTAATGCATAAATCTCATTCAGTTTTCTCAACTAATATACGCCTTGTTACAGGCCAGTCCTAAAATATCTACTGCCGAGAGAGAGAACAAAGAGTGTTGCTTCGCAATCCTCAACTTCAGACAATATTAATTACTATACCGACGGAAAAAAAAACCGGCAGCCTGTTGACGTTGCCGGGACGTACCCTTCACTTACTTCAGACATAACCCCAGGGTAGTCGCGCTAGAAATTCTGCCCTTTTCAGATCCGAAAGTTCGCCCGCCCGTTTCGTCAGACTGCAAGTTCCCAATTCGCGGAAATGGTGTAACCAACCTACCGTCTGTTGACGTTGCCGGGACGTACCCTTCACTTACTTCAGACAGAACCCCAGGGTAGTCGCGCTAGAAATTCTGCCCTTTTCAGATCCGAAAGTTCGCCCGCCCGTTTCGTCAGACTGCAAGTTCCCAATTCGCGGAAATGGTGTAACCAACCTACCGTCTGTTGACGTTGCTGGGACGTACCCTTCACTTACTTCAGACAGAACCCCAGGGTAGTCGCGCTAGAAATTCTGCCCTTTTCAGATCCGAAAGTTCGCCCGCCCGTTTCGTCAGACTGCAAGTTCCCAATTCGCGGAAATGGTGTAACCAACCTACCGTCTGTTGACGTTGCTGGGACGTACCCTTCACTTACTTCAGACAGAACCCCAGGGTAGTCGCGCTAGAAATTCTGCCCTTTTCAGATCCGAAAGTTCGCCCGCCCGTTTCGTCAGACAGTGATCTTCGCACCACTATAAATGATATAATAGAAATTATCACCTAATCAGTTGTCAGGACTTCCCGCCCTTTCACCTTTAATGACTGTACCCCAGGGTAGTCGCGCTAGAAATACAGCCACCTCCAGCGATTAGACGTTGGTTCCCGAAAACCTGAACTGGTGTTAACTTCACTTTTAAATTTATTCATTCAACCGAAACACGATCGGTCACCACGATACAATATCTTCGTTTTATCTCTCTTTAATAATGAAAAACCAATACTTTAAACTCAATTGAGAAAACGGTGAGATTCTCGGTTTTAAGTGGACTTGTAATTACCTGACTATTACTTCGGTTTTGTTAGTTTTACGGTTAAGCTTCGGTTTCTCAAATTTTGTCTTGTTCGGTAAGACTGTCTAAACTCGACTCCCTTCCGCAGCCACCGACTGGCTTTTATATGCTCCCAGCTAGTGGACATTCTGCTCCGGTATATCCTCGCCGGCGAGGAATTGGTGAAAACCTGCTTTTTTACCTATGACGCTTGTTTCGTTATCTGACAATGACACGGTTTTACTACGATTTGAATGGAATCCACTGTACACGATTTATGAATTAAACGAAAACAAATATGACTTTTAAAATGCAAATGGTTACATCGGATAATACTTTTATTGATTACCTTATGACGATTTATCTATGCGGAACTTTTGGATTCTACCTCTATATACGCATTTATGATGATTTAGAATATTCAATTACTTCGAATTATAAGTAATATGCGTATGCCTCAATTGACAATCTATAACATTGATTTAGAATTTAAGAACCTCGTTACATTCCCCCCTTACTTCCAAAAGAAAAAAAAATATATTTTTTTTTCGTTCAACGTTGGCTTACATAAATCGAATTAGGCATTTCTACAAAAACAAAACATTAACTTCCATGCTCTTCCATGAAAATTTTCAAATATATTGTTTCTTCCAAAAAAAATTAACTTCTTCCAAACTAAAATCTTCTTTCCAAAAAAAAAACGGTCTTTCAAAACTAAAATCTTCTTTCCAAAAATAAAAAAAAAACGGTCTTCCAAAACTAAAATCTTCTTTCCAAAAATAAAAAAAAACGGTCTTCCAAAACTGATCTTCTTTCCAAAAATAAAAAAAAAACAGTCTTCCAAAACTGATCTTCTTTCCAAAAATAAAAAAAAACGGTCTTCCAAAACTGATTAGTTGCGGTACGGTTCGGTTAGGGCGGACTTTATTTGTTTAATGACGGTAACGTCCACGACACAAATATCTTCGGTTGCAACATCGGTTATTAATTAAATCACATTGTATTTCCGCTTCCTTGGTGTTTACGGAGGTCTGCGTTTCTACGGATACGGTACGGGATCTTTTCCTAGGATGAATAGAGGTTGTACTTGTTGATATAGCCTGGTCATTCTTGTGTGTGCACGAGCAATTTCGGGACATCACTCCCACTAGTCCACACCTGGAGCAAAATAGACGGCGTACTCTTTGGCACTCATATCTGGTGTGACCTGGATAACCACATCTCCAACATAGTACAAACTTTTCCACGGGTAAATGTATGGGTATCTTACCTTCGAAGTGTGGTTTTAGAGTTTTTGTCGGTACTATGTGTTTCGCTAAATTATCTTTGTTTTTAACGGGTGTAATTTCATTCAGTTCCTGGTCCAAATTCGTTCTTATTCCGTTTTTCTCCTTAGCGTACTCCGGGGGCGTACCTGCCATTTCTTCGGATTGTTCCTCGTTAAAATAATCCAAGCATTCGAATGAAAGGGTATCCGACGCGAGAGGCTCGTTCACTAAAGTTGAATCCGCCATTCTGTAACGAATAATAATACTTAGTATTGATTATAAGTGTGATCGGGTCATCATGACCAATGAGTTCTGGAACTCATGGTATACGGATGATCCTGTTTACACCATCCGGAAATTTGAACCGTAACCGCAACCGTTTGGTTTTGCAACCGCTTTTTCTATATGCGGCCATACGACGTTTCGTATCGGAACACCACTTTGATGGGTGCGGTTCTCTTAATAATTCTTCCGCTATACTCGGGGGGAATCCTCCTGGTCGACGGTATGGAGTCGGTGATGTCAATGGTTACGAGGTCACTTATTATTATTGCTTGGTGTTTTTGTTCCTGTAGCGCTCGATGTGCCAAAGCTTCTTCCACGGTAATCCGCTGAGCCAGATTTTTCTCTATCATTCTTCCGATAAGATCTTTCAGATCTTCAGACATCGGCGGGTTGGCTATTTGCCAGAGGTCTGCTCCCTTTTCCACAGCCGCCGTTAAATTTTCGGACTCATCATACGGAAAGGGGTGGCGGCCGGTTATCGAAAAAAATGCTGTTAGGCCATTTATCAGCTCTGGTGCCATATATCGGGGTGTGCCGTATTTCCCGAACTGACCCGGTGCATTGCTGGCAAGTTGGAGAGACAGACCGAAGTCCGTTACCTTGTAAACGGTTTCTCCCTTGTCACTGCTCACCAATACATTTTCTGGTTTAATGTCCCGGTGAATTATTTTCCGGTCATAAAGATATTTCAAGCCACTCAGTATATGTTTTAGGCACTCGCCTCCCAACTCTTCGTTTAGGGTTCCCCGTTCCAGCACATAATGGAACAAGTCACTATCCATCAACTCCATAATCAATACGAGACTCTCGGGTCTCTCCACACATCCCAAGGAAACTACAATATTGGGATGAGAAAATTGTTGGGCGATCTGGGCCTCATGTCTGGCTGCGCTAATATCCATTCCCCGCCGATACTCTTTAGCAGCTACTAATTCTCCGGTTACCTTATGCCGGCATTTTAATATAACCACAAAGCCTCCTGCACCGATGTTTGCTAAAATTTCGAATTGCCGACGAAAGGGGTCGTTAATTTGCCTGGCCAAATCTTTCGCCTTCTGCCTGCGGTCTTCCATCCTTGCCTGCTTCTCTCGACCTTCAGCGGCCAGTGGATGCAGCTCCATTATAGGGGTCATCTTACGGGCTTTCCTATTGGCACGGTTCATGTTCAGATCTAGAATGGAAAAGCTTTAGATCTTTTATGTGGGTATGCTTTACCCTCTTGCCGGTGTCATCTTTCAAATCATACACGACCGGTGAGACTACCCTAGTCACGGTATATGGCCCTGAATAACGCGGTGCTAACTTAGCTGCAAAGTTACGTGAAGCGGATGACAAATGATGTTCCACTTTCATCACCCGGTCCCCTACCCGACATCTCCAATCCCGGCGACGTAGGTTATAGTAATTACTCTGCCGCGAAAAAGCTTCAGCTAAGTTAATCCGGACTAATTGAAACACTTCATCTAGTTTCCCTACAAGATTAACGTGTTTGTTAATTTCTTGGGGATCATCCCGTAAGTTTACTTCATTAAAATTGACATCGGTCGGTTGACCGCGATTTACTCCGGGAGGTGTCACCAATTCGCGACCGAAATTCAAAAAGGCTGGTGTGAAACCAGTGCTTTCATGACGGGCTGTATTAAGGGCGAACATAAATTCGGACATGTAATGATCCCATTTTCTGTGGTCGGTTTCACAAAATTGGGATATCATCGTTTTTATGGTTTTGTTTGTTCTTTCTACCGGATTAGCTTGCGGTGTATATGGCGGTGTTAATCGGTGTTGAATACCTACTCCTTCAGCATATTTTTGAAGATGCGGCTTTCAAACTGTGTTCCATTATCTGATATTATAGTTTTGGGACAACCAAACCTAGTAATGATTTCGGTATATAGCGCTTCACGGACGGATTTCGCGGTAGCTTTGCGGAGGGGCTTACACTGCACCCACTTAGTGAACCGGTCCTGCATTACCAGGATATACGAGTTCCTTTTACTTGACCTAGGCAAGGGTCCTACCAGATCAATGCTGACAGTATTCCATGGGTAGCGGTTGAGGGACGGTTGCATATGTCCTGGTCGTTGCTGTTGCAAAATTTTATATCTCTGACAATGCAAGCACCCTCTGACGTATCGAGCTATGTCGCGAAACATCCCCGGCCAATAATAACTATGGGATATACGGGATATGGTTTTCGTAACCCCCATGTGTCCAGCGGTCGGTGCATCATGATTTTCTTCTAAGACAGCCTTACGTTGCGGCTTAGGAACACAAACTTTCCATGGGTCAGACATATCAGGTTCAGTTAAATCATTTGAATCCCAGAAATGTCTGTATAAACGGTTATCGCGGATGCGGTAGTCGGGAAAGGCAGTGGGATTTTCGTTTACTTTATTTTTCTTGGAATTATACCAATTACAAGAAACTGGATCCTCCAGTACACACAAATCCCGGCTTTCCCTGGTCGTAACTCCACACGGTAAAGGGTCTCGAGAGAGGGTGTCTGCAACACGGTTTAGCACTCCTTTTCGGTATTTGATTTCAAAATCATATTGTTGCAGGAAAATGCTCCAACGGGCCAATCTTCCACTAGGACTTTTGATAGAATGTAACCATCGTAACGACTGATGGTCAGTCAGAACGATAAATCGGTAGCCTTCTAAATATGGTCTCATTTTGTTAATGCCCCATAAAATTGCCAAACATTCTTTTTCGGTAACAGAATAGTTATTCTCGGCCGGTGGCAGAGTTCGACTGGCGTAGGCAATGATCCGGTCCGTTCCCTCTATGTTTTGCGTCAGCGCCGCCGCAATTCCTATATCAGAGGCGTCGGTCTGTAGGGTAAATTGTCGGCTGAAATCAGGACAAGCCGAAACGGGGGCACTCGTCAACATGACCTTTAATTTGTCAAATGCTGCTTGTTGTTCATCACCCCAGTTCCAACGACGGTTTTTCTTCAATAAGCTGGTCAACGGACTTACAACCTGTGAGAATGAGGGTATGAACCGACGGTACCAAGAAGCGACTCCCAAAAAACGACGGAGGCCTCTTACAGTTGACGGGCTGGGAATTTGCATAATAGCTTCTATTTTATCCGGGTCAGTATGAATACCTTCGGCGGTAACGACGTGTCCTAAATATTTGAGAGACGTACGGCAGAACTGACACTTTTCTGGATTGATCTTTAAGTTGGCTTGGCGTAATCGTCGGAAAACTTATCTCAAATTGACCAAGTGTTCTTCAAACGAATCTCCCATAACGATAATATCGTCTAGGTATGGGAATGCATGAGGATCCATTTCCGGTCCGATGATGGCATCCATTAATCGTTGGAAAGTGGCCCGCGCGGAGTGCAATCCGAACGCCATAACTTCAAATTGAAATAAACCTCGGCCTGGAACAGTGAATGCCGTAATGGGTTTACTTTCCGGTGACAGCGGTATCTGCCAGTAACCTTGCTTCAAATCTATGCTGGAGATGTAACGGGCCCTACGAAGTTTATCCAGTATGGCACTGATATACGGAAGAGGGTAAGCATCTTTCACGGAAATGTTATTAATCATCCGGAAATCTATGCAAAACCTCGGCTTGCCATCTTTCTTTTTCACCACCACCACGGGTGAACTCCACGGACTGCTAGAAGGTTCGATAACCTTCTCGGCTAGCATTCGGTCAACTTCCTCGTTTATAATTGCCTGCATCCTCGGATTTTGCGGTCGGTGACGCTGTTTGATCGGATCCTTCTTCGTCAACTTGATTTCATGTTGTACCAATGGTGTGGTTCCCTGAATCTTCTGAAATAACGGAAGTTCAGTTCCTAAAAATCGGTTTAATTTTCCCTGTTCCACTGCGGACAAAGTAGCAAGATGGGCATCCTGTTCGTCCCAAAAGTGCACGTGTTTAATTAATTTTGATTTCGGTAAAACAACTGAATCGGTTTCTCGGAAAATACTCTTCGAATCGGTGTCCTGATCTACATTGCTCGGTATCAAATTGTCATTAAAATACACACCGGCGGACGGTAGATGCAGTGAAAACAGCCCTGAACTTAGAATTTCCATTCCTATCACGATATCGGGTGATAATGTGGGTAAATGTACAAACTCGGCTTCAATTTCACCACATTCTACGTTAACTGAAATTCGGTAAGCGGTTGTGCTAGGCACCAAATTTCCATTGGCCATTCTAGTACCAACTGTATTGATAAGAAGTGTCTTTACCTTGGAGGTCTGGCATAAACAAGCGACACGATCATTCATAAAAGAACGGGTGGCTCCGGTGTCAATTAAAGCAGAAAAATCTTTCCCTAGTACATGCACTTTTATAAAGGGTCGGTTTTCGGCAAAAGATATAACAGCGGTATTTTTGAAAATAATTCTTTCGGAGTTCACACATGGGCCTGGAATATTTTCTTTTTCTAAATTCGGAAAATTTATCGAATTAGGGGTTTCTATGTTATCTCGCATAATAAACGGTTGGGCACATCGCGGAACAGCAGAGTGATCTGCACCTAAATTTTCACGGGTATTAGGTGAGTTTGGATTACGCACGGTATCTGCGGTTTCAACATTCTGTGAATTCTTAGTAGCGGAGGTGGGCGGAAGATTACCGTCAGACGACTTTACGGTTAATCTTTTAGGACATACGGTGGTATTTTCACATTTTCCTGTCGTGACAGATTCCTTATCCAGAGCAATGATACCAACTGTCGCGAGATGAGTTTGCTTTTCATCCTTTATCGAGGCTCTCACAACGGGAATCTGCATAGCCCTCGTTGCTACACAGTCCCCTGGGCGTTTCCCAGATTATTGCAAGGGCAGTTGCGTGACATTATCCCGGGGCGGCGGCATCTAGAGCAGAATAATTTAGGTGGATTCCTACAATTATTCCGACTATGTCCGGTTTGTCCACACCTCCAACAGGACATGGTCTGCGTGACAATTTCCTTCGGTCTGGTAGGACACTGCGTCTTATAGTGGCCACGTAGGCCACAATCCCAACAAGTCGACGCAGGGATATTCGGTTCCCCAGACTTGACTGGTTCAGATACGGGTTGCCGACCCTGAGGTTCCAGAATTTTCACTATCGGACTCGGCATTTGT
Source organism: Endomychus coccineus (assembly GCA_958510875.1). Taxonomy (NCBI): domain Eukaryota; kingdom Metazoa; phylum Arthropoda; class Insecta; order Coleoptera; family Endomychidae; genus Endomychus; species Endomychus coccineus. The sequence goes on from OY294067.1 coordinate 130,724,753, forward strand.
GCCCTCACTGGCATCGGAAATGCCCTTTTCTGCATCAGTTTCTGTTCAGCTTGCAGAATCTCGAACTCCTTTGCCTGGAGCATCAACGACGACACGTTGTTGAAAGTTCCTTGTCGGATAAACTGTCTGTAATCAGGTAATAAATTTCGGTGCAACCAAAATAATTCACGTTCGGCAGTCATGGCACCATGCCTCCTTATTAACGTCTGCATATCCACAACGTATGCAGCGGCGGGTTCATTTCCTCTTTGATGGCGGCGACTGATTTGAACCTCCAAATCAATGTGATAGTTGGGATCCATGAAAAATAGAGTAAAGTCCCTCTGGAATTCAGCAAACGTGGACCAACGTCCACGGTTATTGCGGTACCATAATAGTGTGGTTCCTTCTAAAACTTCCGGTAATGATAGCAGCAATGCATCTTTCGGTGTATTTAACTGCATCGCAATCTCGTCTAATCTTTCCAAGAATGTAGCCGGGTCTGACGTTCCATTGAACTGCAGTCGATACTGATGTAGTCTTGGAGCACTGTTCGGAGCTTGAAAATTATATCCCGGTAGTTGCTGAACAGGGGGCACCAGAATGCTGTACCCTTGTTGTGTAGTAACCGGAACATCGTGTGCAGGTACTTGAGGAATATTAGGTTCATGCGGAACCTTAGGGGCTTGCGGAACTGTCGGTATTCGCGGAACGGTCGGTGCTTGCATTCACGGCGGTATCACATACGACGGCGGGGTCCTACTATAACTTGAATAAGTCATAGCATTCGGCGGAGAAAAATGATTTGTAATCTGCATTGGTGATGACGAGGTTGATATGGTGCTGGTGAATGTCACCGTATTTGTGGTAAATGTAGTTGTCCAATGGGAGGGCTGAACGATCGGTGTACTCCTCGTTGGCGGTCTTGACGCAATACCTGCAGGGCTGAATGTAGGTGTTGTGTTCAATGCTGCTTCTGTAGATATCGCCTTTGTAAGAGATGCCATGGTACTAGCTAGAGCGTCTAGTATCCCACGGGGATGGCGTATCGTACCTTTGCGGATCCCCGTTACGCATCTCCTACGTAAATCATCGGTGTTTCCAGTATTATCAATACTGTAATTGTCCAGGATTTCCTGAAGCTGTTCCTTCTTTAATAAATAGACCCAGCTGACTTTTGAGTCTACTCCAGTTGCTTCTGTTTGACTGTCCTCTCCAGTTGACCACGATTGGGCCATTTCGTCAAAATGAGCTACCATTTCTTCAATATTGCTCGGCGTGGGCTGCGGCACCTTAGGTATGGCACCAGTATACCCAGGGAACTCCATTTTATCCAATCAAATTCGGAATCAGAAATCTCAACCCCAAAAATAAATTATTTTGTTCGGGGGTAGGTAACGGAAGAGGGCGCGGTAACCAAAACCAGTCCACACCTTCCTTCCTATTAGGCAGAAGCAATCGAATCACTTGCCCCAATTTGGGCAACGTAACTTCGATTTGGGGAGGTAACTCCAAAACGGTTGGGCCTATCCGCTCAAAAATGTTACCAACGGCTTCCTTGGTATCGATTTACTCGGAAAGGAGCTATGACTTGCCCAATCCGGGTTAAGGTTGACTGGGAAAATCAAAGGGCAAAATATGTGTAAAAATCAAAGTTTGGCAAAACACTGAGGTGTAGTTAACAATTCTACACCTCACGGAACAATCGATTTTTCAGTCAGATTCTCTGTTAAAAACTTGATGTTTCCCCTTAAACGGGGAGGTGGATCGAAAAACTAATTTCACCAAACAACCTTGGTGAGCACGGGGAACAAGTTTCTGTCAAAACTTTTCCAAATTTCCAAAATTCAAAAACAAACTCCTGGGGATGGATCGAAAACGTATTCGAAACGTCGGGGACTTGAAGCTTGTTTTTCTGTCACATTATTTCTGAAATTTCATTCAAAACGGACTACCGGTTCAATTGCAATAAATTATTCAACAATTCACTTTTCGGAATAAAAAAAATAAAATTCCCTCTCGGTAAATTTTCAACAGTCCCTGCTCGCGGGCGCCATTTTGCAACCTACTTTTCGGTATTTCGTCTCGAGCGCCAGATTTTGTTTGCGAGGTTTACTCCCCGGAAGAGTTCTCTGTGGTGACGGTCTCTTCTGACTGCGTTAAACAGCCTGTGCCAGGGCAACTTCAGTGAAGAAATAAATTCCAGGGGTCAAAGTTCTCGAGATGGCTCGAAGTAGCTACTGAGTTGTAGATTTTACTTACCACTCGTAGGGTTCTGGGTTATTTTTCAATTGGGATAGTACAGAGAAGATATAATATATCACTAATATATAACTAAGGTTATTCAAACATTTATTCAGGTAGGGTTACAGTTATTAATAACCAACACCAACGGGATGTAAGCGGGGAATACTAGAGGAAGCGTTCTTAACTATTAAGCCGGGGAATTAGGCTAAGTCTTAAAAAGAAACTACGAACACCAAAGCGTGCAAAGCGGGTATTTGTACGGCGGGTAATAAGCTCCGGTCGGGAAAACACTAGCAAGATTGGTAAAGCAACAAGCAAATCTAATGCATAAATCTCATTCAGTTTTCTCAACTAATATACGCCTTGTTACAGGCCAGTCCTAAAATATCTACTGCCGAGAGAGAGAACAAAGAGTGTTGCTTCGCAATCCTCAACTTCAGACAATATTAATTACTATACCGACGGAAAAAAAAACCGGCAGCCTGTTGACGTTGCCGGGACGTACCCTTCACTTACTTCAGACAGAACCCCAGGGTAGTCGCGCTAGAAATTCTGCCCTTTTCAGATCCGAAAGTTCGCCCGCCCGTTTCGTCAGACTGCAAGTTCCCAATTCGCGGAAATGGTGTTACCAACCTACCGTCTGTTGACGTTGCTGGGACGTACCCTTCACTTACTTCAGACAGAACCCCAGGGTAGTCGCGCTAGAAATTCTGCCCTTTTCAGATCCGAAAGTTCGCCCGCCCGTTTCGTCAGACTGCAAGTTCCCAATTTGCGGAAATGGTGTAACCAACCTACCGTCTGTTGACGTTGCTGGGACGTACCCTTCACTTACTTCAGACAGAACCCCAGGGTAGTCGCGCTAGAAATTCTGCCCTTTTCAGATCCGAAAGTTCGCCCGCCCGTTTCGTCAGACAGTGATCTTCGCACCACTATAAATGATATAATAGAAATTATCACCTAATCAGTTGTCAGGACTTCCCGCCCTTTCACCTTTAATGACTGTACCCCAGGGTAGTCGCGCTAGAAATACAGCCACCTCCAGCGATTAGACGTTGGTTCCCGAAAACCTGAACTGGTTTTAACTTCACCTTTAAATTTATTCATTCAACCGAAACACGATCGGTCACCACGATACAATACCTTTGTTTTATCTCTCTTTAATAATGAAAAACCAATACTTTAAACTCAATTGAGGAAACGGTGAGATTCTCGGTTTTAAGTGGACTTGTAATTACCTGACTATTACTTCGGTTTTGTTAGTTTTACGGTTAAGCTTCGGTTTCTCAAATTTTGTCTTGTTCGGTAAGACTGTCTAAACTCGACTCCCTTCCGCAGCCACCGACTGGCTTTTATATGCTCCCAGCTAGTGGACATTCTGCTCCGGTATATCCTCGCCGGCGAGGAATTGGTGAAAACCTGCTTTTTTACCTATGACGCTTGTTTCGTTATCTGACAATGACACGGTTTTACTACGATTTGAATGGAATCCACTGTACACGATTTATGAATTAAACGAAAACAAATATGACTTTTAAAATGCAAATGGTTACACCGGATAATACTTTTATTGATTACCTTATGACGATTTATCTATGCGGAACTTTTGGATTCTACCTCTATATACGCATTTATGATGATTTAGAATATTCAATTACTTCGAATTATAAGTAATATGCGTATGCCTCAATCGACAATCTATAACATTGATGTAGAATTTAGGAACTTCGTTACAGTATGTGAAATTAAGCAAAAACTGAGTTCATATCATATATATCATTCATATATTAGGAAATTAGATTAGACGGGTAATTTCCAGAAATTCTATCTCGATTCTAATTTAAATCTGAATTGAATTATAATTACCTTTCGAAATCTAACTGGACACTAGCAAGAATGAACTAAACGTTCAAGAGATAATGTTAAAATCGATTTGGGAGCATGACAAATATATCTTTATTGTCCTATTTTGAAGCATTTCAACAACGTATTTCTAATTTTTTTGTCCAGGAGACTGATAACCGTAATAATTTATAGTGAATAGATTATTAGTTAAACGAGAGAATCAAACTCAGCTGATGCTAATAATAATACCTCTCTTTCATTTCACGTATTTAGTTGTCTACAGCGTTGCCGCTACGAGAGGATCTCGTGTAGTGCATAAAATAGCTATTTGCTAGTGTATTGTGAAGCGCCACCTTTATCAATTTCTATGAACTATACTTGTATAAGAGGTGAAATTATGAGTAAAAATGAGATCCATTGAAAATTTTGAACTTCGTTTCTATGAACATGAATAATGGAAATGGTGTCGATATACGCTAGAAACAAAACGAGATCCGAAATCGGATCTCACCTTACAAAACGGATCTCCATTTGTATAGAAAATGTATATAACAGATCTCATCTTGTCGTAATAAAACATCCGTTTTTACTAGTTTCGGATTTAGATCCCATCATCAGAAGAAATCTTATTTACAACACTAATTAGGTGGAAGAGTATAGCATAATTTTATACAGATTAGCTTAACCATTGCTGTCACCATTTATAATTCAGTCTGATTTTCATTTAAATGTCCACATTTTATACCTACAAGAGGTCATCCATTAGGCTATTTTCTCCATGGCGGTCACACATATAAATACGATTGAATTTCCAGGATACTCATTAGCTAAGACTAGACTTTTGACTCCAAAGTAACAAGTTCATAGATGTAAGATCGCATGATTTTTGAGGCCATTTAATGTCACCAAAACGAGGAATCACATGAGCAGAAAACACCGTTTGTAATAAATCAACCGTTTAATACACAGTGTGGCAGATGGCGATATACTACTGAGATCACACGTCGTTTGTATACGTTAAATTCCAGGCGGCCATTCTGATAACGGTGGACCTATTCTGTCTCTTAGTTATGATTACCGTGTTATTATTTAACGTATATTGCAAAAACAGAGGAGAATGATTTAGATTGAGACTGTGAAGAGTGAAAATAATTTAGTTTGGTAATATCCATCTATTCCTAAGATTATCTTCTTAATTATATATGTTACAAATAATGGTTGCACTGGCAGCCTATACACATAATAATACAATATTGAAGGCACTAATTTATCATACACAATAATTGTCACCAAGAGATTACTGTGAGTATTGCCGTTAAAGCGAGTATGAATTGAGAATGCAGGTTCGTCGAAGAATCAGAAATCTCGTCAAGTGTCATTCCGAAATAACTTTCCAACTCCTTCTTGTGCAATTTCGTCCATATAAGGTTCTGTTTCGCAGCCAACAAATACTTTTTCGTAGCTGTTAAAAAATCTGCATTACCTGCCTTCTCCACATCTGTGATGAATGAGTTCACCTGAAAAATGCACAGTTTGTCAGGGAACTTCAGACCAATACATTCATCTGTAATCATCGAACGAAGGTAATTGAATTAACGTTAAAAATAAACATGAAACTTATTCAATGCAACTTATGAAATATTATATGAATTATTGTTCTATCTAAAATTCTTTAGTTAACGCCGCTCTCATCACTGATTCGATCTAAATCATTATAGGCATGTGATTCGCAAGCGCAATTCATCTTTATTCGTCGTCACATGTGTTCGGGAGAAAGTGAAGGGAATTGCTCTACTCTCTCCCGAACAGAGAAATACAATAATTTGGCTCTTTCCAATACGCTTGTATGAAAAATGTTTGAGCAAAAGTTGTTAGAAAAATTAATACGCGATTTTTGGCTCTGGTCCGAAGTTGATTCAAGGTCGTGGGCCCAAGATAAGGCCCATTGAGTGTGTTCTTTAGCACATTGAAAAATTGAGTATATGTCAAAGAGTTCTTTTTTCTTCATATTCTGTTTTGTTGGGGAAAGATAGTATTTTTATCTCACTTCTTTCAGCTTCTGGTATTTTGACCTACCTTATTTTTGGCGCCAAAATCGGCCATTTTGAAAAATCCGTAGCTTACGAATTTCAGACGAAATACCTACTTTATCGATCTAGAACCAAATTGTTTCGGAAGATCTTATCATTTTGCACGTGACATCGAAAATTCAATCATTCTGATCCAAAGACATGACTTTGGCACCATTTTGAAAATTTTAAACCACCGAAAAATTCAAATTTTTTGAGGTTGAACATTTTTCACGAAATCCAAATTCTACGTTCTATTGAAGGTTTTCAAAGCAAGTATTTCAAGTCTAAGCTGATCGATTTGGGTTGAGTAGAAATGACTTTAAATAGCTTTGGACTTTAAATACTTGTTAAAAAAAAACCTAATGGGGGTTATAATTTGGATTCCGTGAAAAATGTCTAACCTCAAAAAATTTGAATTTTTCGTTGGTCCAAAATTTTCAAAATGGCGCCAAGTTGCGTCTTTGGACCAAATTGCTTGAATTTTGGATATTAGGTGGAAAATAATGAAATGTTCCGAATGAATTCAGTTTCAAATCGATAACATGAGTATTCCGTCTGAAATTCGTGAAATACGGATTTTTCAAAATGACCGATTTCGGTGTCAAAAAATGAGGTAGGTCAAAATACCAGGAACTGGAAGAAGAGAAATGGAAACACTATGACCGGCACAGAATGTGAGAAAAACAAAAACTAATTGGGTTCTATCTTGGGCCCACAACCTCGAATCGACTCCTGACCATAGCCAAAAATCGCGTATTAATTTGACCAACAACTTTTGTTTTGATATTTTTCCATACAACCCATAGTTTTGTCTCAAAACGCAGAAAACCGAAAAATTGCCATTTCGGGTCTAAAAAATGGTGATAGTTTTTCGAACACAGGGTTAATCCAAATTTAAACTACACCATCGTGTTCAGCGTGTCGCGAGAATTCGGACAAGAAAATTCCTCAAATGCCTGGACTATAACGAGAAGCCAGTGAATGGCAGAAAATGGTCGTTTACAGAAGATTCATTCGTTGTCAACGCTCAATTTTTTTGAGAGGAGGTTCTTAATCGAATATTAAAATAAAACTGATCCTATACCAGAAATATTTAGATAAAGATATGAAAAATTTACTTTTAGATCCAAGTCGATATTATTCATTCATATTGTGACGTTCGGGTAAGCGTTATTATTCATGAAAATAAACACTCAAAATGTTCAAATCAATACATGATTTTCAAATCTACTGTCAATAATCTCAGTAACGTTATGATGAATACAATATCTCAACCAATATTCAAGTAGAGTCCAGGCTTTGCAGAACCAAATAGAAAAACCTTACTATTCTGAAAACTAAAAATTTTAGATACGGACATGAAAAATTTTCCGCGTAACTCCCATTTCTATCAATGTTATCGTTGTAGTAGCTTCCAGTTATACCCCAGTGGATTAACGTTGCAATGGTGTAGACAATGTACTCGATGCTAATACTATTATATAAAATATCAGTTAGGTTTACTTGCTCATTCGTTCGTACCCAGCGCAACAACTGTGACTTCTAGAAACGTTCTCATCACATCATACTTTTTGGGATCGGCTGTTGACGTTTTATCGAATATAGTACTGTGATAAGTAGCATCATCCATAACAATGATGGAGAGTTTTCTAAATGCAGTAAAAGTTGAATTTCAAACAAAAGCAGGGAGTTGTTCTGATTCATTTCACCATGATAATCAACATCCTTTGTTTTCGAAGAAAGTAGTGGTTCGACACCAAGATTAAAACCTGCTGTACAACCAGTCTGAGGTACAATATATAGCGTCATAAACTTCCATAGTTTTCACAGTCTATAGTGCTAGAATTGTGCCAGGATCGACACTGCCTTGTTTGAAAATCCATGTTTCGTTGGGGTGAATAAATTAACATACATCTGTATTTTCCAGTTTTATATATTGCTGTGAAATCATTTATTGCAACGGCAGTTTTTCACAACTGTCCAAAGTGATGTTTTCCCAATTTTAAATATTCCACATTCCACCTGAAGTTTGAAGTTACATATTCCCTGCTTCTCTTAATATCATAAATGACATTCCGAATTGCGATCTAATCAGAATCATCAACCTCTTTAATCCGTTGCATTTCACATCCTCTTCAAAGTATTTTTATTATTGATTATACGATTTGTTGAACACTAGATGGTAGTTACTTCGACACTTTCGCAGTGTAGAATTACAGTCGTGGGAGAATTGTTTCTCTACTTTTGAAGTTAAATTCTATCAATATTTAGATTTACAACAAAAACATGAACTGACAAGTCGATTTAATAAATCGATAGATAGTTTATATCGGCAACTCTGTAATGTACTGCAAACTGTTAAAATGTGATATACTTGGTTTGTCTAGGTAGTGCGGGATTCAGGAAAATTGTTGAAGTGAATTGGTAGTAGCAATAACCAACTGTGACCTCATTTCTTCCTCAGAACGAATAGCGTGTATGTCTTTAAATTTTGCAGGCTTCCTGCGAGTATCTTTTAATTCATCTATGCTCAAACAGTGGTGAGGCGGAGCGCCATCAAGTTGAAACCAACAGTTCATTAAGAAATTTGAGTGTAGATTTTCTAGAAATTAACCTTGAACAGTTTTTATTTTTTTTTTCAAATACCTCACAGAAGTTAGAGTGTCGTCATGAATTTGATATCACATGCGATTATCATTTTCCTAACAAAAAAATTCTCAGTACATTTTAGTTGGAAATTCCGCTACCTAATTAAATGTGAATTTCTGTTAGCCCAAAATGTGCAATTCTTCTCTTAACAATTTCTTTTCTATTGAATGTTGCTTCATCCGTCCAAATAGCTGCAAATAACAAATAATGGTTCCTCCTGTGTTCGAATTAAAACGTTGTACTATTGGTTTTCTAATTGTTCATCCCTTCTAACTTAGCTTGAATTCTTCTAAAATTTGGTTTGTTCATTGTCATCATATACGGATATCGTTAGTTGAATATCCGACATGTTCTATGGGTAGCTTTATTACATTCCACATGTAATGAATGTAATAATTGATGAATATCTTCCATTTTAATTTGATGAAATTGAGTATAATATTAGCTGTAATCACTTTCATAAATAAATTATTAATGACATTTTGATAAAAATCATATAGGAATTGTTTATTGCAATAGTAACCACATTTTCATGAATTTTATCTACTTTTTGCTAAATCTGCGAATAAAAGAGAAAGTAGGTATAGGGAACTCTCATACTAAATTATTCAGAATTCAGTCTTGCATCAAAAAAACTTGAATATACCCAGCATCCGGGTGAAAAATATACTTTTAGAGAAATTGACCAAAAATGTCACTAAATTTTGAACATCCTGCAGTTACTGGGTGACCATTCCTACATTACAACTAATCTTAAGGTCTTCACTTACGATTCGGAAGAGATGTGATCTGACATTTGAGAAATGCTTAAATCTGATGTTTTTAACAGTTGAATTTGAGCGTAGGGAAAACTGATGAATGTCAACCTGAAATTACAATTTCATAATAAAAATTATAGCATCTCATTTAAAATAAGGAAGTTAGTAGTTACTTCCGGTATCACCGGAAGTGCAACATGATTCAAAATATTTTCGATAGTTTACTTATGAAGTGGTCTAAATTTTCAGCTCTCAATTTGGCTCGGGAAGGCATAAATTTCAACTTCTCGAAACTTCATCCTATATAAATTATATTAACAATACCCATTGAGACACGTAGATAATCAGAATTTGAATGGAGCTGTTACTATGTGGAATTCCGTTTTTTGAGATAAGAAAAAGAAAATTTACGTTGTTAAATATCACTCTATTTAAAACATGTTGATTGTAATTTCAGACAGTTCATCATCATACAATTTGATTGTATGTTTTGTTGAGTTCAGAATTGCAAATATTTTTGTTTTAAATAGAGTGATATTTAACAGAGTAAAATTTATTGTTTTTATGTAGATAATCAATGGCTCGAGTCTGACGTGGCTCTCAATGGAAATGAAGTTCAGTCTGAATACTACTCACTTTATCGAGGTGTTCCTGAGTATTGAGCTTTTGAACAATTTGCTTCATCCAATCTTTCAAGTTACTAGTTCCTGCGAAACTAAGAATTAAAAAGATTATTACATCGTTGACCCTGTAGATACACACTATATATCATTAACTATAATTAAGAAATAATCACCATTATTCATTGAAATTACTGTTAAAGTACAAGTAGTCATCATCAGAGTAAACAAAATTATAAATCAAAATGTGACTATTTAAATACTATTTCGGAATAATAATGCAAGCAAGGGGTTTGCATTATTATTTGAAACAAGGGGTTATTCTCAGCTGCAGATAAATCGGAATATAATACATTGCTTTCTCGTTTATACATTTCCATCCTTTCTGAATTACTTAGATATTTTTCCGTACTGTGTTTTGAAAGTGATAAACTTTCTTTACAAATGCAGTGACCTATATTCAAAATTTATTTTGCTAACGCTGATTTTTCTTCATATGGGCAACACGTTCTTTATAACGAGTTAAAATGTTCCTTCTAGTTTGACACACATTTCATTTTGAACTCGACTCAAAATGGATTTTGTAAATCCTACAATACGATTGTATTGCAAAATTTCAAAAACAAATTGGGGAATATATTAATTACTGAAGGATGATAAGTGAAACTTCTCAATTTTATTGAACGATTTGGAGGTAATTTGGTTAGTTGGCTGCGTTCCAAGTTTCTTTATTGTTCTGAAATTGTATTATACATCAAAGATTTGTCCTAACCGTGGTTCAACGCCATTTGCTGAAGTTTTTCAACTCCGTCATTATAATTTTACTGACTCAAAGGAACGTTCAATAATCTATTTTAATTTATTTTATAATTAAATGGTGTAGCTGAATCCGCCGGAGTATACCTGGCTGGTTTTATTTCTGTAAATGTCGAAATTCAAGTACTTACCATCTTTCATAATGTTGATATGGAGGGAAGGAAGCTGTTTATCTGTTTCTATACTGACAGCGAATTGCAGTGAATAAAATCGGCTCTTGAACGTGTTGAAATAGCCATGTAAAACGAAATCTCTACTTATAATCTCGAAAATATCAACATATCTATACCGAACTCTTGTAAACTGATTCAATTTTGATTTTAAGGAGGTTTCAAGTTCGCTCAAAAAATGTTGCCCAAAAAACGAGAGAGTGGATTACCCATTGCACATCCTCTTGTTTATAGTTTTTGTTAAGAGTGAAGTAATTTTGCTCCATACATAAAGATGTAAAGATCCCGTATTCTGTGGAATTTCTATCGGGGATATTAATATTTGAAAGCCATTACTTTAGAATGTTTATCGACTCAGGAATTGGGGTATTTGTAAAGAGTGAAACAAGATCAAATGAAACGAGAGTATATCACCAGGAACGAGTTTGAAGTCTTTTAATATTGTAATTAGTTCCACAGAATTTTTCACAGATAAACTTCGTGCGGCGTGGTAACTGTTGAATTCCTTCAATAACCATTTTGCTATAACAGAGTTATAACAGTGAGACAATTAATGTTTGAATGATTAGCCTCATGGAATTACCCGGCTGTGAATCTCAAGTGAGCAATATAGTTTAGGAGAATTAGGAGAAACTTTAAGTCTGTATTTTAAATTGCCGGATTACATCTTTACATGATTATAATGAATTATTGATTGGCTTAACGCATTCGGTGGAGGGTTCCTCGTAATCTGTTCATAGGCACCATCATTCAACAGGGTATTTACTGAATTATGATCCTCTTTGACCATAATTAGGATGGAATTTCCCTTATCTGCTTTCTAGTAATAACAGTATTCTTCTATATTATTGTTATTGGATTTACTTGTATATGATTTATTTGAATTGAACTTTTTACGAATAACGGCTTTATTTTGAAATTCAAGGGACTAAATCGTATTTTTAATATGATTAATCTTCCGTAAGTAATTTCTTAGGATCAATTGCAAAATTTGAACCGTTATTCAACAAACTCATTTCCGTTCCATTGAAATTGATTTCAGTTTTATTGTGGATAATAATGTTCATATTCTTACTTTCTCTAGGAGTTTTTGGTAATAGTTGTTGGAATTCATTGTAGATAGATTCAATTTTTTTAATGGTTTTGGGGAAAGTGTGCTTAATAATTTAGGATAAAAGGCCTAGAATCCATATGATGTTGTTCAAATACCAAGCTTTGAATGTATTTATATTGTTGATTTTGTTGTTACAACAATTATTGATGATCTCATGTGTATTCAGTGTATTTCTATAAGCATCTTAAATGGGATGATTAAGATAATACGTATTCATCTATAGCTTTGTGATACGATATTCGAGAAGATAATTCATAGTGTTTACATCTTACAATACAAACAACAAAAGCCAATATGCTGGTAAAAAGTAGCGAAGTATAAAATACATGTCCACATCGAAATAATCTAGAAAAAAATCAAAAAATGCTGTTGAAACATTTTACTAGGAATAAGAATAACAGATTACTAAATGTGTTTTAAACAATAGCTGAACTTTTTTAATCTTTTTCTATGTCTCTCTGTCGGAATCAAAGAGATAAGATGAGGACTCAATATTGAGGTGAGTGGGTAAACTGTAAGAAGCTAATTGAGTATGGTCTTCATGACTTGCGACCTCTTTGGATCCCTGCATTAGACAACAACAAATTTCAGGGGGAAACGTTGTCGCCGTTCCCTAGATTACACAATTACATCTGAATGCGTAATTTATTTCACTTTCTTTCTACTAATCTATCCCAACATGTGAATAACTCTTGAACAACTACCTCTCAGGCTAATAATACTTCCTAGAATGATCTTGAATTAAGAAGAATATATTCATGATTGGAGATGATACGGAGAATGATGTGAACAAAGTGACTAATAGCCTATAGCTGCGATAATAATTTGTTTCCATCGTTGTGTACTATCCTGCTATTTCATATAAGAATAGTAGGATACAAGGGAATAAAGCCATACATTTATTTGTTACTTGGTTATTATAGCTGCTGCAATAACCGAAGATAACATACCTATTCATAATGTAATGAAAAACACGTTTTCTGAAGAGAATGACTACTTGTTATAATATGAAATTCACATTGATACTTACTGTTCCTTCAAAGTGCTAAAGTTGTCGATGAAAAAATCCAGAGCTACATTCACACCGTCCACATTTTTGTCCAAGATTGATAGTAGTACATAATTAGCATCTTGTAACCTAATTTTAGAGTTTGGTTCTAATACTTTCCTCAAATATCTGCAATGATCAGTAAATGAGTAAATGCTACTATAACATGGTTATTTGTTATTGAAAGAATGATAATTTTCATAATCCTGAAAATACAAAATTCCATTTCACATTAGAGAGAACACAAATCATAAACGAAGTAATATTTAAAGATCAAGATCATTCGATTGAACTCACTAATCCTTTTTGGTTTGACTATCTGAAAGTCATCAACTGGGCTAATTATTTTCATATGGCCATTGAGGTTGCAGTACCGTCAAGAATCCTGTTATGATTTTCAGGCTGTTCCTCCTTTGCATTATGCATTCCAAGACTATTTGTGTCTCGGAAGAAGTACCGAGTTCTTTTATTTTTGTGGAGATGTATTGCTGTACAATCCAAAACTACTCGCTTCAACACATTATAATTACTCATGAAGTGAAAAGCAACTCGTACAGTATGAAATTTGGTGGGTGTTAGTCTGAAATAACAATGTGTAACAATTTTAATTTTTCATATCTCGTTCGTTGTTGCAACGTGGAAAATTTTAATACAAATTAATTCAATACAGACGCTCAGTGCTTAGTGCAGTTAGTTTGAGAAAGCTTTAGTTGATGTGAATTATTGTTCAAACGTCTTCTGATGACGGCCGTGACACCGATAGGTACGTAAAGATGAAAAAATATAGTAAACATATGTATACAAATGAGTAAATTTATCGTTGTCTTGTTATTATATTGAGGAAAAGTATATCTTTCAAGCTTTTCCACTATCACTAACCGATATTTCAATCTAACGTATTTAAAATATAGTATCACCAAAACTAGCTGTACACTTACAGGTTTAATAATGATTTATCTTTGGTACATCCCAAGGCTTTTAAGATTGTTACTTGTTGGGTGGAACTCGTAACATTTTCGTATTCTTGCCATATATAATTCCAGTTATCATCATTGTTCCTTACTACAGAACATAATATAACGCTCTGCAAGTTGCTACTTATCCTAAAAACATCAAAAGTTATTGATCTGGGAAACTTTCTTTCACATATACGTGACTAAATACCATGTCAATCACAATCAGTAGTATAGATAAAGGTGCTTAGTTTATGGTAACATAATGTATGACAAATAAATTTTTGACGTGACAACGTCTTATAATTCGATGGAGCCGGCTGCACGCACGAAAAAAATTCGTTGTCTGTAAAGTCGGTTTACTGACGATAGTTGAACGTGACAACGTCATAAGAAAATACTGATGGAATGGTTTCATTTTTCAAAAGAAAATTTCAATTTTATTTGTTGGATAGATATTATGTATGGATATAGAGAAGGAGGTAAATGGAAATCACAATTGAATTGATCAAGTTACATTTATTTGTACGCATAAATACAATTATGTCAATTTTTTTTTTTTTTTTTTACAATATACATCGTGAAATCCTCTGGTTCGTCAGGTTGTTTTTCCATGGTGCGATTGTAAGCGGTTCTCCAAAATGAATCGTCGTTCGAAACAATTTAGAAAATTTTTTCATAAAATTCTTTGTTCAGAAAATCATTTTAAATTTACAAAATATTTGAATAAAATTTATTGTTTAAATTCCTACTCGACTGTTAAAATTTAATTTTTGATTTTATTATTTTATAATAATAAATTTTGTATTGACATTATTTTTTTCAGCAAGTAAACTGAATAAAAGTTGTTGTTCAATTAGTTACTTAATTATTTTTGCAAATTTAATTGTAATTTGTTGTGAAAAAGTAATAATTTTGAATAATTTATTATAAGAATAAACTGTGATTGAATTATTGTTCATAAATCTTAAATTTAAAATTTAAAATTTGGAAACATCATTAAAATTTTTGTAACTCTAGCTTTTAAAAAGCCCGCCTCAATGTGTTTGATATAGGAGAAA
Organism: Endomychus coccineus; assembly: GCA_958510875.1. Taxonomy (NCBI): domain Eukaryota; kingdom Metazoa; phylum Arthropoda; class Insecta; order Coleoptera; family Endomychidae; genus Endomychus; species Endomychus coccineus. The sequence continues at coordinate 130,740,082 of OY294067.1, forward strand.
ATTGTTCCCTTTGATGGCTGGCTGGTCCAACCTGTCATTTCAGACACGTTGTTATGATAGATATGTGGAAGATTTAACATTTATGTTTTAATTTTTTGAAATCATAGCTACACTCGATAATTATTTCGATCGAATAGTAAAGCAATCGATTTTTTACTCATCGTGGAATAGTTCTGTTAACTTATTGTTATAGTTTTGTCAATTATAGCATAACCTACGATCGCTGCACTAGCGGACCGATGCTATTTATTTTAATGATGAAAGCACGAATATTCGAGAATATATCACTGAACATATATTTAATATCGAAAGAATCATTACCTTTATCGCCGCAATTATCGTTGCTATAAACAATTGACACCACATTCACTTTTCACTGCACTTCATACTTGACGAAAACATGTAAATGTATTATTGTATAGCAGCTCTCCACGCAGACGCATCGCTCACTCAAATAGGAGAGAGACAGATATCGAACGCTGCTGAACGCGGAGGCCGAATAATGGAACGCCTCAGAGCGAGGTAACGCCGCATGAGTCATGTTTTCGACGTGACAACGTCTTATAACTCGATGGAGACGGCTGCACGCACGAAAAAACATGACTCATGCGGAGTTACCTCGCTCTGAGGCGTTCCATTAATCGGCCTCCGCGTTCGGCAGCGTTCGACATCTGGCTCTCTCTTACTTGAGTGAGCGATGCGTCCGCGTGGACAGCTGCTATACAATAATACATTTACATGTTTTCGTCAAGAATGAAGTGCAGTGAAAAGTGAATGTGGTGTCAATTGTTTATAGCAACGATAATTGCGGCGATAAAGGTAATGATTCTTTCGATATTAAATATATGTTCAGTGATTTATTCTCGAATATTCGTGCTTTTATCATTAAAATAAATAGCATCGGTCCGCTAGTGCAGAGATTGTAGGTTATGCTATAATTGACAAAACTATAACAATAAGTTAACAGAACTATTTCACGATGAGTAAAAAATCAATTGCTTTACTATTCGATCGAAATAATTATCAAGAGTAGCTATGATTTCAAAAAATTAAAACATAAATGTTATATCTTCCACATATCATAACAACGTGTCTGAAATGACAGGTTGGACCAGCCAGCCGTCAAAGGAAACAATTTTCTCCTATATCAAATACATTGAGGCGGGCTTTTTGAAAGCTAAATTGACATAATTGTATTTATGCCTACAAATAAATGTAACTTGATCAATTCAATTGTGATTTACCTCCTTCTCTATATCCATACAAAATATCTATCAAACAAATAAAATTAAAATTTTCTTTTGAAAAATGAAACCATTCCATCAGTATTTTCTTATGACGTTGTCACGTTCAACTATCGTCAGTAAACCGACTTTACAGACAACCGATTTTTTATACTATAGCTCTAATGGGTCAACGTCATTTCATTTTATTTTTCAGTCAGATTTCATTGAATTTACAACTGGAAGTCGGAGTATATTGAATTCATGAGATACATGATACTAGAATCTATAGGTAGACCTACTATTTTGTCAATTTCGGTTTTTTTGGCGCATTTATTTTGTCATTACATTCTCATGAAAATTTATTTCTGACTAACGGTTTTAACTTCAAAGCTTGATTCAAGCACTATTCACAATTTCCAAAATGCATTTCAAGGAATTATTGAGACCAACAAAGTGAAATTAGGGAAACATCTTCCAAATTGTTACCACATTATTCAAATTACTGCTCTTCTTGAACGATAACAATACTGACATGTTAATATGAAATAATAACCTAAAATATGACTAGTATAATAAAAGGCATGCAAATGAGAGCATGAATTTCATAGGAAATCGGTTAATTATCAACTTGGCAGGCGCAAAAACATCACAGGCGTCTTTCGACAGGACCTGCAGCTGACATCAGATGCCTACACACCCATCCCATTGCGGCGATAGACCAAGGTGTTAATAACGCGATCTTGGCAAGCTGCGGTAAATCCTTCAGTCTCGAATGTAAGCCCGGTTGACCTCAGGTAGCCGAAAGTCAGCCTGGTTGACAAGCCGAACATTTCGATGTTTCGATATAAAACATCGTGTATCGGCTTGTCAACATGCCGCCTGAGCATAAGATCTTGCTCCGCAGCATTTATCTGGACTTACAGGCGAGAAGGTTGGACCTCGAGGTTGCCCTCTGGTCGGCCTTCTCGACTGATCTGAAATTCGAGACGAAGTTCTTCTGCAGCTTTTTCTGCTGCCTTGACGATAAATGCCTCCACTCCGGCTAATTCGTTACTCGTAACAAGGCACAGGAGGGGGTCCAAACTCCTGAGAACTTTACAAGCTATACTCAGAACCACACTCCGATTCAGACCCTCCAGACTGAGTAGTTCTCTACCTCCCCAGTGACGTGGGAGATAAATGCGGGAAACAGACGACCTAGGATGCAAACTGTGATGGATATGCATCATTTTCCGGATGTCTTTGTCGAGTCTATGCAGGTCATCGACCGTCCATTTCACCACTCCAAAAGAGTGGAGCAGGACTGGAACGTTCGGAAGACCAAATCTTCCGAACAAGGTTCCTGTACATGTCGCGGAGAGCCACCTTTACTTGGAAGCATCATAATAAGGCTCTGTCTAATTCTCAGGTATCGATGCCACCGTCGGCAAGCTGCATATTCTCGTGCACTTCTGGAGATCGTCCTCTCTTCAGATGAAACACTGCGTATTTATCCAATCCCACGTCCATGCCAACGGATCGTGTATATTCCTGAACCTCGTTGAGAACTTGATGGAGGTTTTTCTCGCCAGAGGCATACAGTTTCAAATCATCCATTTGAAATAAATGAGTGATCTAACTATCCACGAGTTCTTAAATCAATGGAGAGTGCCAGCAGTACACCCCTCCTGAATGTTACCAACTCTGTCAAGACTCGTCGTGTGCTTGATGTGATGACAAAACGAGTCTTCCAGGGTGAGAACAGAAGTTCTATGCATCTCATTAATGGGGTTGGTACCGTAAGGGATTGTAGCAAGTATAATAATAGCTCATTTGATGTTGAATCAAATGCCTTGCGGTAGTCAATTCAGGCCATGGAAAGGTTGCGCTTGAAAAATATGGAGTCCCTATTGATATATCTATCTATCATCAGGTCCTCCCGGCAACCATTCATGCTTTCCTTTGCCCCTCGCTGCTCGCTGATGGTAAAAATTACCGGACCGATCAATCTCAACAACCTAGCATACAAGTGTAAATAACTTGTAGCAGATGTTGAGATAAGTGATCAGCCGCTAGTTCTTGGAATCAGACAAGTCTCCAGTCTTTGAAAGTAGCACAGTGTACCCCTCGACAGCCCAGTTTGAAATATGCCGCTCCTCTTCAAGTCAAGAGTCAAAGACTCTGGCCAGACGGTGGCTGAAGCTACTCATCGACCGGAGATGGGGGTGGAGTAGCTTTGGATAACTGATAGCTTATTCTGGTGCGATTGCTGCGATGACGTCGGAGCACGCAGCAGCCTCGACCAGCTAGTAATGTAAAAAAAATATTGAAAAATATAGATTGAATAACGAAAGGCACAAAATTAAATAATAAAGACGTAGTCGTAAGACTAAAAATGACAATACTCATAGAAACATCAAAGATGCAAAAAGTTGTATGAAAATAACACATTTAAAAATTAGTACCAACGAAGAAAATAATACCCAAATCCCAAAATTATATAAATAATAGGTTTCAAATTATATGAAACTATCAGAGATTCGTCTGTTAGAGAGGACCTTGCACATAAGAAACTCAGTGGAGTATCTTGGATTTATCCGCAATGCTAAATTGAACTGAAAAATGTTCCTGGAAATCCGGGTGAATAACAACAGATCTCTGGATTGTGTAACGTGTAAATTTCACTTAACGGCTTAGAAATGGCCGCTGTACTACAATCTGTTAACTCCTGTGACGTCAGCTATGCTAAACCGTATATTCTCCGAGTCATGGTTATTCAGCGACGAATTCTGTAGTTATCGCTTCTATTCCGAGGTTATTCTGTGAGACATCGGAGCACCGGAAAAGGCCGAGAAAATGGCGTATTTTTTGTCAAATTGTCCAAGTGGAAGGTCGTGTTTCTAAGTTATTCCAACAGGGAGGTGATACCAAACTTATGTTTGGAACCAAATTATGGGAATATTCTTCCGTTGGAAGCAAAGGCATCAATTACCAATTTGGAGTGGAATAATTGGAAAGATTTGTGTAATAGATGCACCTTAGGGGATTAAAACTTAGTTTCAACGTGACTGGTTTTGGACAGAAGTAAAGTTGTTTCATTGGAAGGATGAAAAAACCCTATCGTGATAGAGGCAAATGTCTTTGTAATTCCATTTGATTTATTCACTAACTTCAAGAATTAATGTGCCTTACCAGGTGATATCTGACAGGACATAGGTTAGGCCTAATTGTGTTCAACAATCGTTATGTATTCTGTTCATGTATGTCTTCTGAGGACAATAGAGCAATAGAGGTTTGAACATTTCGTGATTTCAGTTTTTTTTTATGTTGTGAAAAATTCAACAAGTGTACGAAGTTCTGAGGTTGGCTTGAATCTGCTGTGGAAAATCTGACTTAGAGGTTGCTAATTGACTTGTGATGTACAATCGTGGAAACTGTATTAGAATTTAGGCAGGAATCCATACATCAAGTAGGAGGTACCAATCCATAATCGAGCAGGTACAACATCTTACCCAGCAGTTGCCAGCTCAGGCTTTCCACCTTTTGGTTATGTAACGTTAAAAACAATCATTTGAGTATTTATAGATATGTAAATTTAACTGTTGTTCACTGTGATTTAAGAAATTTAACTTCATTCATACTTCTATTCATGCACTTCATAACTCATTAATATTAAGTTCTGTTATAAATTGTATCAACAATAGTATTTCAATTACCAGTAATTTTCAATCATTCTGGGTACAGGTCTCCTATTTTTTTGTTAACTTTCAGGGTAATTTAACCTGGGGACTTTGAGTGTTTGAATCCCCTAGTTCAGAAACACAATTTATTGGTTGGTTAAAAATATTCTGGTGCCCAAATTTTAACATCTAAAATATAACTCACGACCTTCTTCACTGTAGCTGTCGGTCGGCAACCAAGCGATGAAATAGGACTTATAGTTTATCCACAAGTGGGAGTAATTTTTACCCTTACAATTGTAACTCATGTTTGATTCTCACCAACTAACAATTTGACATATGCCTTGCACCCTCTTCTTCCCCTATCGCACAACACAAGTTCTTCTCCTTCTTACGATGCGCCTGGCTCTCCCCCACTCTTACATTGACCCTATGCACCGCTCGATCTGTATCAGTCTGTATGTGTTTCACAAAGTCAATCTGAGAAACTTCAATGTATAATAAGCTGAAATTTCCTGGGTGACCCGGGAATGGAGACGGGTCAAGGTGAGGTAGTTTTTTCGAGATCTCATTTATACTTGTCGTTGAGGTCAAGTGTGCAACATTTCATCAAGATAGCTACTCATATGCTTTGAGAGGTGGGAAAGAGGAATGGGTAGTTCTTTTAGAAAACTCATATAGACAGTGACTTATCTCTTGTTTTGAAGGTCAATTGTAAAATTTAATCGCGCTCGGTATTTGTTATTTCTGAAGGGTATGAAAGGGGTTTATGGTAGTTGATTCTCAATCTCTTGTTAATAGTGACTTCACTCTTATTTTGAAGAGGTCGAGTGTGCAAAGTTTTATCAAGGTAGGCTCTTATCTGTTCTAAGGTGTGGGAAAGGGAGTTTGGGTTGAAAACTATGCATCTTAGGTATAGAAATATGGTACATGTTGGATGCGAATTTCTTCCTCTATTATTTGGTTTCTTTGAATGTCATGAAAGAATTGTATTTCTAATAAAAGAAATCTCCTGCGAACAAATTGACAACAATATCAAACAGTCAGTTAATTGTATAATTTCAAATGATCAAAAAATAGGTACATAGAGGAAATATCAAAAACAGCTACGTACACGCCAGGTATAGATTCCGGTAACTATCATACATGAAGCGAATATTTCACCAACTGCGATGGAGGCATATTCGTTAGCTCTTTCGAATTAGGGAGAGTGTGACATCATTGAATCTTGAAATGACAATTTCAAACTATTCCGCATGTTAGATATATGTGACTGATATACAATTATAACCAAAACCACGGTTGTCATGAAGGTTTAATAAAATACTAAAATTATTTCGTTTGAAAATCTGAAGATGAAAGGTCAAAAATACCTCTTGAAACGGGTCTACTTGACCCAAAAACTGTTTCTGTTTTCCCCACTTTTGGAGTATAAATTTCAATATCAAACAAGTACATACGCCACACATACGCACACACGTACATACAGACATATAGTCAAAAATAGTGTAGTTCAATTTGGAAATGCTCAAAACGGATACATCCGCGAAAATCCGGAAAAATATATTTGTGACGTTCACAATATATACTACCTATAGTGAAGGAAATGAAATGAAAAGCACGTACGTATAAACACTTGTTAAGAGTTTTTCAGAAACCGTTTTTACAAATGCTACCTAACTCTGTGACGTCACAATGATATGAGCCATCAGTTATCCGGCCTGTTAGTAGAGAATTCTATGATTTAATATTTAGCGTAATACGTCACATAGCCGGATTATATATTGGAAAGAGATATTATCAGGCCGATAGCTGTATCAAATCGAGAAACTTACTGTTTAGAGATTTTGTAAGTGGCGAATCTTGCTTCAGCTTGTTGAATACATTCTCGGTTACCTAATCTGCAAAGCCAATTCAAGCCAAGCTCCTGGGACAGTGAGAATAAGTGCTTATGAGGATCTTCTAAATGGAAAGCAATTTCCGTCTGTAATTTTCCACTGAGTTTCAAAATATATTCCTGGAACAAAATTAGTGATCATATTATAGCGAGTTATTTTAGTACCTATTGAATTTTCAACAACATTTGAAAATAACAGGGTTTATTTGATTTATCAGATCTACTTCAGGTCCTCAGGTTATAGAACCATCTGGGAATTCAACGTAAGCAAGATTCTTCCCGCAAATGGGGCAAGTATACTTGAATTCACGAACAGAGATACTAATTCGAGAATCCTGAACAAATGGGAATATCACCAAGTCTGTCACAAACAGCTGACAGTGGAGTGGACTCTTGGAAAAGTAGTGTACCTGCCCCCACTCCATTCTCAGTTGTGTGGAGCGGGATTAATGATATTTCAACCCATTTATATTTCTTCAATGACTAACCCTATTCGTGGAATCGAGCATACATGTGACAATTACAGAACCTTCATCTGAAATAGTTGAAAACACATTATAATTAAAATTTGTGAGAAATCTCTTAACAGTTTATGATTGAGTTGAATTTTAGGAAAAGCACGGTTCGTCGAATTATTTATATGTTGAAAAAATGCTGTTGTATGAATTGGATGAAGTCCTTTAGTAAGCAATTTCCAATATTCATATTGCTCGTTTTCGTTCAATTTACCTTGGATAAGGCATCTTAAGTGCAAATAAAACTAAATTCGATGTTGAAATGCCATGATGTTCACATTCCTGATACACGGCTGTGTTAGCTGTTCTGCCCAACATGTCAACGCCAATTGTTATGATTTTCTATTCCTTACCTCTAACTTTTCACCCAGAGCTGAACCGCCAGTTCTATCCAAAAGGAATGAAAATGCCCTAAAAGCAGCTTTCCATGGATAATATTCAACTTCATTTGACAAATAAGAGACCATGTCGAGAGCTAAAACATAAGATAGTCCACCCGCTCTCGCTAGATTCAACACATCATCAACTATTTGAGCTCTGTTGATCACGTGTATCTGGTGCAAATTATGTTCGTTCAACCCATTGTTCAATATATTATTCCATAAACGTTCACTGTAATTGACTCTATAGAATCCTAGAATAAAAAAAGCCAATACTGAAATCTACACTAGAGTTGATGCAAAGTCTGGTTTCAGATGCAATTAATTTCAATGAACAATAATCAAATAAGTGAAAGCTATTGCATGCATATTCAATGCAGATACAGACAGAAGACCAAGGTACGGTTATATCATAATTTTGGTTAGGTATTTCCTTACATATTGGCAATCCATATCTGGACAAGCTTTAGTCTTTTCCAATAAGGCGGATCTCATGATCTTCAATATGATGATGTCAGGTACAACTATTACTATGAAGTCTTTCATAACAATTTTTGGGATCATCAACAACATCACTCTCTCATGGGATGATCATGTCAGGTCCATTACGGAAATTGCTTGACATAATCTGCAAAGTATAGATTCGATCTGTCCTGGAGTACTGCTTACATGATTGGAGTTTGGCTTCGAAACATTCGCTGAACCTCTTGAATTCTATCCAGAAGAGAGCTATTGACCTCTCTGGAACATCGTAGAAGGGTGCAATATCCCTCTTTTTTCTATGAATAGTTCCATGGTCGATGTTTATCAGAATTTTCCTCTGTTGTTCCACCACGAAAGATTCAGATGGGCGAACTAGAGGAGCCCAAACTAGTCAACCTTTCACTGTCAAGTTTGAGACCTGCCGAACTTCTTCCTCTCAGATTTAATTTTTTATCCAACAGCGAAGTTGTGGAACTCTTTACTTGGTGGAGTCTTTCCTATGCCTATAACCTCCAATTCTTCGAGAAAAATATGGATGCCTACCACCTCTCACGATATTCCACTGCTGGCTCACACGATGTTCTTCGAACATTATATGTTTCTCTTTCGTGCAGCCACAGTATATGAAAAAAATAGTGTGTGAACGGAAGTATAGGTTTTTTTGATAGGAGTTAGAGGTAAATTTGATCAATATATTCGTGTTTTTCATTCTTCATTCTACATGCCAGCTATTATTTATAATCTGGAGGAGCTTCACTTATTACAGAATCATTATATCATAATTATCCTTCAATATACATACAGAGAATATCATTTGCTCTAGAACATACACAATTGTAAGCTCCGTATTCCGTTATAGCCTGAATGTGGTCGACTCTAATTTATCATCCGACCAATTTATCTACTGCTGGTAGGATTGATATAATAGACCTTGTATTGAGAGACTGTCTCCCCGAATAGATGATATTTATAACATCAGATGACACCTTCAAGATTCGCGGCTCAAAAAATGTGTTATCTTGTTAGTATGGAAAGACGAGGTCAAACTTTGGCTGTGTTATTCCTGCATACGCCGATGAATGAGATGGTGGGTAATTCAGACCTACTCGCAGTCTTGAATTTTCTAGACCTAGACTCGGAACAAGACATTTCCTAACCCTTCTTTCACAAATCTCTCGAGCTAAACTTGTTTTGTATTTCTTAATCTATCAGATTTCAGTGCTTCCACAGTTTATGAAATTGAGAATATCGTTGTCATTCACAAAATACTGGAAGTTTGCTGGAAACTTATATGTTACATTTTTGGGCATCTGATCCTTATATTATTTTGAGTTCCATATAGTTTGATATTTGGTCATACTTTCCTTCTTTCGCCAATCAGTTAGCTATATTTTCATGTTATGTTTTGCGAAGTAGTTATCCATAAATATTGAGTGAAAATGAGCAAACTCTCATCCTTACAATTCAAAATTTATCAAGCATTATATTGCATGTTGATAAATTCCAGCTTGTATCATTGAGCAGATGAATTGAACCTATTTCTGAACATGGTTGACGGATCAAATTTGAAAACGTAGGTATGATATACTCTATGTGAAAGAAGAAGGATCAAAATTGCGAATACTAGCAAACAAGAAGTATGAGTTTTTGGAACAAAATTAAATCTGTTTATATAAAATTTAGACAAAAATCTGTCGATCAAGTTCGAAGAATTATGTTTCTCATTCTAGATCAATACTGTATGATGCTATATTATCTCATAGAATGTCGAATAAAACTGTATGAGTTCAAAACATGGAGGAACCCGAGGACGATCCTGCTTCTTTCGCGATAAAATTCAACGTGTCATACCTGCTTGTTGATTATTGAAAATAATCCATTCCTGATCTTTCAGCAGATTGTCAACCATTAGAGATTCATCAGTTTGCTTCAGAATTATAGACGGTCGAGTGTCTGAAAATTTCTCGATGTTCGATGACATGGTGTAACTAATCGGAATATACCATCTGGAAGAAGTATCATTCCCATTCAAGAGGAATTGTTTCTGAAACATAGGGCTACATTGTGTATTCCAATCCCGGAATATTGGAACATCGACGGTATTTCACCAAGGATGATGTGATCAGAATGACGTCACCGAAATTGAAGAGACAATGAGCACAGGAGCACCAGGGAAAAATGACGGGGTTGCAAAAAGGTGATTGACTTGGAAAATACGAAATGAGCAACCAATCTGTTCCAACCGTACAAATCTCCTCTACGTAAAATTATGTCCGTTATTGAGGACTAGCCTCGCACTGGAGTATGACTACATACCAAAAATATGCAGAGCAATCACAGGCGTGTTTATCCTGAAGCGTGAAAGAACAGGACAATATGGGTTGAGGGTACTCAGACCTTCGAGGCATTATGACATTTAATCTCAAAACGTGAGAAGAACTGCCGGACAGGAATATTAAGGAGACAGTACTGGCGAATCAACCTCCAACCAGAGACTATTAAGAACGATACAGCAGGCACGACCACAGAAACAACACTACACCAACTCGTTTGAGAAGGTGGAGACGCACTAGAGAACAAAGAGACTTCACCGAGTGTTGTCCATTATATCGAGGAAACATTCAACAACACATATCGCATATCGAGAAGGAAAGACATTGATGAGATTTGCTTGAGATGGATATACTGCATGCTAGAATGGAGAACAATTCAAACACTACCGCCTACCAGGGATTGTCCGCAAGAGGCATGTGGTACCCATTATCAGAGAACTGGTAATAAATTAAGAAAAAATGATTTTGAAGCGATTGAGTACGCTGATGACACAGTTATCAAAGCCCGGAGCAAATGAAACACTACATTCAGAGTGGGAAGGCAAACAGCTTTCATCCTGTCTAGCATGGAGGAAGAACGCCTCAACATCAGTTGCTACAATTCTAACATCGCAGTTTTTACCCGAAGAGGAAACTGGATGCAATATATCCTCTAACCTCCTGAAGCACCAACATCCAGCTGTCAAATATTTCGGAGTAATCCTTGACTCTCAAATAACCTGGAATCAACAACTAGCATAATTCATGGACAAGAGCATGACCTGCTAAAGGGTATTTAACAGACAGAATTCTGGTGAGACCCATGGTCACTTACACATCTGTGATATGGTGGACAAAGATAATCTAGAAAATAACTGCGGCTGAGTTGAGCAAAGAATATAAACTTATTTGTCTCAGTATGATGGCAGCTATGAAAACAACAACAGTAGCTATGAAGGTATTATTGGACCTGCCCTCAATTGAATTTACGATTAACGGGGAGGCAAGGATGGAACTTCCGGAACAATTTTCTTTGAATGACCGAGCACATTACTCCTGAATAATTCTCCAATATTAACATCGGAGTAATCATCAGGAGCAAACCTGACGAAAGAACTTTGCACACGAACGGTTCAAAGACTAGGAAAGGTTCTGGAATATGCAGTGAGGGGAGAAACCCTCATTTGAGCTTCTCACTGAGAAAAAACACTTCCTCATTCCAGGCAGACATGTTCACAATTCTACAGTGTACAAGAGAAAACAACATGAGGGACCAGACGTCTGGAAGAATGTGCAATGACAGCAAAACAAAATAATGTAACTTTGTTGTGCGTCTCAAGCCAAGGTGCGGAAGCAACCAATAAGCAGGTGAACTAGCCCGAAATAGCTCGTCACCTCCATTGGTGTACCAGAACCTGTACTCGGAGTAACAAAAACCTGTTTCCAAGGACGAATAAAAGACTGGGTCAAATAATAACAATGAAGAGAGCGCTGGAATAAATTCCCTCAAGTGCACGTTGGGAAAACTTTTATTGAAGAGCCGTCAAGGAATAGAACTTGAGAATTACTCAACATGAGTAAAAATCAGGTCCATACTATAACAGGTCTCTTCACTGGTCATAGCACAATTAAAGGACAGCTGCACAAAATCGGACAGTTCGGGATACTAGATTTGCAAAGTGGGTGCTGCAAACTATCCAATTGGAATGCTCAAAAACGCTAGTAGCTGAGGTGTGACTGAGAATCCAATGTAATAAAGTACAACAAACATAATTACACGATATATATCCATACAATGGATCAGTCTCACTATGGAGTATATCAAAAATGAGTTATTATTCGTAAAATCGGCATTGCGATTCCTGTATATTTCATCATTGCTGAGAAATAAATGAATATACCTACTGTGAAATTCCAGAAGCATCAAAAGAACGCAGTCGTATCAATCAACGCGGGATGTAGTTACACCTAAGTATAGCTATCAAATTCTGAACGCAACATTCCAAAATAACATAATGGAGATGTACATGCCAGAACTTATCCAAATTTCAGAAATGGGTTATTCTTATTACATAATGACGTCCTCAGTATATTTGTACATACCTGAGATAAAATGATATGGTCGTCCTTGGCATCCACGTTCAAAACAGGATAGCCTGGTAACATGATCCAAGAGTGTATAAAACTTGCAAATGTTACAGAGTTCGGCAACTTCGCGTGCGATTCAAAAATATACCATAAATGCTCTGGCTTCGTATTCTGATACTCACTGAAAATATATAATTGAATTGATTGATTCATTAAGGGCAAATACACAATAACTCGTGGAGAAATGGTGAGTTGTCAGAAGCTCACAAAATGACTTATTATTCATTGATCCACGTCTGAAATATGGATATCTCTTCTCAGCTAGCAATTAAAATTGCAAAATATGTCTTGAATCCTATTTTTCCCTAAAATTTGAATACATTCACACATGGATCCTGAAATAAATGAAATATGCGCTATATTTCAGTGGACCTCACTATACATTGTTAATGCTGTAATTTGCATCACTGTGAGATGAGAATCCCCCCAATATGAATATAGTTTTCCAAGATACGTGTTAGGAGCGGTACTGATTGCTCGTAATATGCTGAAGCCGATAAGGAAATGTACGTTTCAAATGCTGATTATAATTGAAATGCATGGTTTTCTCGAGCCAGCCCCTAAGAAAGTCCGCCAATGAGAGTGTTAGAAGTGGAAATCAGCTGAAACCAATTGAAAAATTGGAACAATGAATAAAAATTGTATGAAGTAGGTATAACCCTGTTGAATCCGAACATATCGTCATTTATTTATTCATTCAGAGAACACAGTCCCAAATAATAAACATATAAGATTTGATAGTAAGATTGTATAATTATATTACCAGTAACAGAACAAATTCATAAATTCAGAAGATAACTGAAAATAACAGAAGCTTGATGAAATCTTTGAGTATGCTTTGAAAAAGTTTTCAAACTGGACGTTGATGAGTAATCAGGGGGAAGAGGCTTAATTGGTTAAGAAGCCAATAGCCCAGTCGCTCAGCGTTTCAAAACGTTTTCCCGCCATTTAAAAGTTAGGGGTCGATTTATATAGGTATTGAGGCACCGAAAAAGACCCTCACATTTTAGGGGCGCCAACTCCCCCTGCTTCCCCGATTTGCGAAAAACTGTTTTGAAATTTGAGTTATTTTTTAATATTTCAAAAAGAACAACTGTAATCAACAAAATTTTAGTATTAAAGTTGTAGATGTTATCAAATTGAACAACTTGACACCTACTACGCATGCACATTGCCTCTTTTGTGCGTCTGGGTTGAAAATGGAGTAAAACTTTGACAATTTGTTTATCGGTCCCAAGTTATGATAGAATAATGAAACTTAATGCAAAAGTTGACCATACATGTTGTTAATTCATGGTAATCTCTTTTCAAAGTTTCAGAGAAAAGTGAGGTTGACGAGAATGAAATCTCAAAAAATAAGGAAACAACTACGAGGTTTAGAGGGTCGTGTATGGGCTTAAAAGTTTCGTATTAAAAAACCTATCGAATGATATATGTCAAACACACTCTGACCTGTTGTTCATTTTATGGACAGTTGAAATTTTTTGACTATTCTAAAACTTAATTTTCAGAATACTGTACTCACAATGAATGATGATAAAGGAATGCACGAACTGCTTGAACGGTTTTGAAAAGTTCAGCCGTTGACTAAATATTGCCAAGAAGAAGCAGAATTTGAAGCACACTTTTTGAAAACTACAATTCGCAATGACTTAGGAAGATTTGTTGTTAACCTGCAGGTCAAGGAAAGAATATAATTCCACTTGGTAACTCTTTTGAAACGACACAACAATATATTTCATTCATGTCCGAGTACGAAGAACTTGGGCACATGACAAAAGTTGATGTTTCACATAATACTCCACAAGATATCATTTATTATTTACCGCATCATGGTGTGTTCTCAATACATCAAGTACTACTAGAAAGTTGCGCGTCGTGTTTGACGACTTTGCAAAAACTTCTAGTGGAATTTCTCTCAATGATGTTTTGAAAGTAGGTCCTACAATTCAGGATGATTTATTCACTATTGTCACAAGATTTCGAACCTTTGAGTACGTAGTTACTGTCGATGAAGTAAAAATGTACCGTATGGTGAATATACAAGATTCTTAGCGAAACTTACAGCGCATAGTTTGGCGGACTAATTAATTTTTGATTGAATACAGCACTTCTGGTACGGCGAGTGCATCATTTATTTGCATCAGATCTCTTCATCAAATAGCTTTAGAGAACAAGGATAGATATCCCGAAGCCTCTAGAATTATTAGTGGGTTCATGTACAATCAAGTCTAAGCTAGTTATCCAAAAACTTCGGAAATTGGGTTTGAATTGGGATGAAAGTCTTCAAATTGATTTATATCATTCTTGAATTGAGTTCTCCAGTCAAATTCTAAGGTTAAACGACATAACAAGACACATTATTTGCCCGAACCCAATATCAGTTGAGTTACATTGCTTTGGAGATGCATCTGAAAAACCTTACGGTGTTTGTTGTTATTTTCGATCTATAGATCAAATGGGAAGAATTCACTGTCACTTAGTGTGTGCCAAATCTCGAGTTGACCGGCTGAAAATGATTTCTCTGCCTAAGTTTGAACTCTGTGCAGTCTTACTTCTCATTCAGTTAACTCAGAAAATCTTGAAAGCTATTCATATTGACACAAATCATATTCATTATTGGACTGACTCTACTATTGTTCTCCCATGGATTCCAAGTGAATCTCATTTTCTCATGACATTTGTTGCCAATCGTATCACAGAAATTCAACAGTTCTCTGGTAAATTCAATGGAATTATGTGCCTAACAAAACAAAACCTGCTGACATAATATCTCGTGTTATGAAGCCAGAAGAATTAAAAGAATGTTGAACTTGGTTGGGCCTCCTTGGATGTCTGAGGAGAGACAAGCTTGGCCTAAATGTAATTTTTCAACAAAATGTGAGATACCCGAATTAAAAAAGGTTGATCATGCATCAATCTCACGAAATCTTGACACTGATATTCTCGATAGGTTTTCATCTTTCACAAAATTTCAAAGGGTTATAGCTTATTGCTCTTATTTTATGAGCAATTCAAAACTTGTAAATAGAGAAACTGTATCAGGTCATCTATCAAGTACCGAATAAGCCTTCATTAACTGTTATTTGCAGATTTGTTCAGAAACATCCGTTTCCCCTAGATTTGAAAGCATTAGAAAATTCTACACCTTTCTCTTCAAAGAGCAAAATATTATCATTAAATCCATTTTTGGATGAAAATGGTCTCATCAGAGTTGGTGGTAGACTCAAAAACTCAAGCATTCCTTATAATAATGAACATCCTATTTTATTATCTGATAAACGTAATTTTACCAAATTATTCATACAATTTGAGCATACAAGACAGTTGCATTCAGGAGTACAATCTACTTTGGCTGCAGTAAGAATGAATTTCTGTCCAATCAATGGTCGCAATGTTGTTCGGGAAGTTTCACGCAATTGTATAATTTGCTTCCGAACAAAACCAACTGAAACTCATTACCAAATGGATAATATTCCTCAATCACGCCTCACTCCCCAAAGACCATTTTTGGTACCGGAGTGGATTTTGCTGGTCTATTTTATATCAAAGACGGCAAAATTAGTAATCGAAAAATAATGAAATGTTATCTTTGTGTATTCGTATGTTTTGTTACGAAAGCAGCTCATCTTGAATTATCTGATGCTCTTTCTACTGAATCATTTTTGAGATGTTTAATGAGATTTTTATCTAGGAGGGGTATTTGTAGTGACATGTATTCAGATAACTGTACCCATTTTGTTGGTTGTGAGAGGGAGCTGAAAACCTCATCAACAAATCTGAAGAAAGACTTAAAATTCAACGAGTTCTTAGCGGTGAATGAATTGAATTGGCATTTCACGTCACCATATGCAAAAAATGTCGGAGGCCTTTGAGAGGCCTGTGTAAAATCAACAAAATTTCGCCTCAAGAGAATTCTTGGTAATTCACATCTAACGTATTGTACACTGTGATCACCCAGGTTGAGGTTGTCATCAATTCCAGACCCTTATCACCCTAATGATCCTGATGATCTCTCCTCTCTGACCTCTTCACACTTCCTTATTGATGTGACGGACATTCCTTCTAATCGACTATGTCCGACTCATTCAGCAGCAATTACAACATTTTGGGCAGCGTTGGTCACGAGATTACCTCTGTAGTCTGCAAGAAAGATCCAAATGGAAGACATCTTATCAGAACTCAAAGGTAGGATCGATGGTCATACTATAGGATGATAATTCAGCCCCTTTATGCTGGAAACTTGAACGAGTCATTCAAGTGTTTCCTGGAGAGGACGAAATAGTTTGAGTTATAAATGTAAAAACATTAAATGGTGAATTGAAGCGTCCAGTGTCTAGCGTGTGTATTATTCCTATAGATACTTAATAATGGAAACTTAAAAAAAAAGAAGAAATTGTATTATTACATTCAATTTAATCTTGTTATCGTTTTATTTCGAATATCAATCCATTGAAGTGGGCGTCATGCCATGAATTCAATTATTTGATGACTTGTTTCGTTACTACATTTACCCTTGTAATAATTGATTATTTCAGTTACTCTGACAACAACAAGAATGTAAGCGTCTGTTCATGTAAACAAGCTATAATATACATATACAATCATTCATAATTGAGTTATTTCTCAAAGAATCATCTCATAATCAGTAAGTGGAGTGAAAAACTCACGACACAGAACACTTGGTTAAGCTCCGACATCAAAAGATGTTAGGCAGCTGGCGTTCACATCTGCTGAAGGAAAGAGCATTGAGAATTGAATCAATAGAGACGTTCAATTCACAGATTTTGACTGATCGCAACTTTTTCTGAGAAGACACACAAGTTTCACACTGAGAGTGGCTCAGGGTCGATCTATTGCATGTTCACTGGCGATTTTTCATAATGAAGTTGATCCATATTTCAAGTCACTTGAAGATACGTTGGAAAACACAATTTGCTTGATGAGCAAACGATGGACGAAAACGGACTGCAACTTTATAATAAGCCAAAGTTGTTGCCACTGAGGGGTGAAAGGATGTTCAGTCAGTCGTGACGGCAGAAAGAGGGGAGACTATAAGTATCCCAGCATGCTGCAATGCCGAAGGCAACTTTCTTCCCCACTAGGTTATATTTAAAGAAAAGAATGAGAAAACGAGTTTGAAAACTACTACTACTGTTGTTATGTCTCCGAAATCAGCCCACGTTGAAAGTACTATATTTGGTTCGTTTCATTTTTTATGGTCATGCCTACAACGTTGCTTTGTTGGTTTTAGCCAAAAAGGATATTCATCCACTCTGTTTGTCAAGAGTCACACTACTCATTTGCTACAACCACTTGGCAGATCATTTTTCAAACACCTAAAAACCTACTGGAACACTATTTTCATTAAACCAGCAAAAAAATCCGGATTATCCCTTTGCACTGAGAGCAAACCGTTGTACATGCCGAAACTTTAGAAAACTTCGGAATAGTTCAAATAGTTGCAGACTATTATGCTGAGTATCCTATTGAAGCCTAAGACGATCATCTCCCTTCGATTAGTACAATATCATTTGAAGATATTGTCCCGTTCTCATCTACATATGGTCCTAGCGGATCACATCTTCGTAAGCAATGTGCCAAGCTGCTCATATTTCATCTGGAGTTAGTAAGAAAAAATGCCAGAAACAGGAAGAAAAGCTAAGAAAAACCAAGGAAGAACAATCTAGGAAATCTGAATTAGATAAGAAGAAAAGTATTCAGAAGAATATAAGCATATCAAAAAAGCAAAGAGATTTTGGAAAACAGCAGTGGCATTGTGAAAGCGTTGTTTGATAAGAAAGAAGATAGTTAGTCAATGATATAGGCAAAATGGTTTGATCCAAATGGGCATCACCACTAGATGTCACTAGCTCGATTGTGCCCAAGTCATGGCGTGACAATAATAGCAAATCGTCCAAAGTTCCGCAAATTATTAAATTATGAGATGATTAACGAAAACTGCAAGAAATTCCAGAAATTCCTTATAAGTTTCATATTCCATCCAGGAGGCGTGCCATAAATTACGCAATTTTTGGAAGGTTCTATTGAAAGAATCTAGATGTCACGCGCGATTGCTTCAAACACTCTTTCTACAGTGACTGCCTAACTATCTTCTTTCTTATCAGAGGATATACTCCATCTTGAGATTCGTTTTACCTTATTTTGTGTTCTAGATATATGATGCTTACTAGTCACAATAAATTTAAATTTCATTCCCATATGTGAAAAACTTATCGGAAAAAATTATTAGAACTTTGAATAAATACAATATTACAGTAACACAAACGTACAAACAAATTAAAGTAAATGTTTACACAATTAAAAGCTAAAATACCCAAAGGTAGAATAACACATAGTGTTTATGAAGTATCATGTGCTGAGTGTTCTTCTAAATATATCGGACAGTCATCACAATATATTTTGGAAAGAATGAAAGGCATATAGGTATATACAGGGTGTCCCAGGTTTTAGCAGCAGAACCTTAACAGTCGATAGGAAATTTGATTTTGAGCAAAAAGTTCCTATTAACATATATGCACAGACGCTTAGTTTTTGAGATACAGGGTGTTGAAATTGAAACAAAAATTTGGTTTTTGTCAAATATCTCCGGAATCGTTTATCGTACAGAAAACATCTCTTGCGAACATTTTCTACTCATAGCAAGCTATGTTCTGTGCGATAAAAGAATTTTTCTTAGTCATAATTGGTTAAGATTTTGAAGGGGTGGTGGATGTTTTTCACCCCAACTTCTACGCGACTGGAAAAAATACGGTTTTGAACCGCCAATGTTTTCTACACAAAAAAGCTACTCCTGGTTATAAGCTCTAAAATTGATCTTTTTCGAGAAAAATCAATTTTTAAGTTAAAAACATGGTAAATTTTTTGGTTTTGTTACTTGTTCTAACGTTTGAATAAATTTTATTTAATTAGTAAGAATTTACCATGTTTTTCAACATAAAAGTTGATTTTTCTCGAAAACGGTCAACTTTAGAGCTTATGACCAAGATTACTTTTTTTCTGTAGAAAAGATTGGCGGTTCGGATAGTTGTCTAAAAACCATACTCCTTCCAGTGGCGTAGAAGTTAGGAAGAAAATCATCCATTACCCCTTCAAAATCTTTACCAATTATGACTAAGAAAAAAAATATTTATAGCACGGAACATAGCTCACTATGAGTAAAAAATGCTTGCGAAAGCTATTTTCTGTACGATGAACGGTTTTGGAGGTATTTGCAAAAAACGAAATTTTTTTTTCAATTTCAACACCCTGTATCTCGAAAACTAAGCGTCTGTGCATATATGTTAATAGGAACTTTTTTTCTCAAAATCAAATTTTCTATCGACTGTTGAAGTTCTGAAAACCTGGGACACTCTGTATATATGAATAAAAATAACAAGTAGGATCGTGATAATCGATTTCTCTAGGCCCCGCTTGACAGTCTATTATCCATCGATTTTTTGATAAATTTATGAATTGTAGATTTATGTTGTAGAAATTGAAAATATCTGAAGTAGTATAAATTGAATCACATGGTACCTACTGACGTAATTATGTCATCTATATATTTGAAAATAAAAGGCAGCTTAAGGGGTAATTTTTCTAAAACATTATCCAATACATAATCCAAAACAATAGTTGCTAAAATCGGGCTGATAGGTGAACCCATCGGAGTACCGAAAATCTGTCTGTAAATTCTATTATTAAAACTGAAATAAGTATTATCAAAAATAAATTTTATGAGTTTCAAAAAAGTATCTTTAGATAATGCTGTGTAATCCTTGATTTTATCCCACTTCGAATTTAATATTTTCATGACCAAATCTAACGGGATATTTGTGAACAGAGAAACTACATCTAATGATATTAATACATATTTATCAGGCAATTGAAATCCTTCCATTTTATTAACAAAACAATATAATTCAAATTTCTTCCAACTATGGCAATAAGTTTGTTTCGATTATGTTGATATCAACGAAAAATAAAAGAATAAATAAAAAAACTCCATAACAAACGACACACAGATGTGTTATCACTGATAATTTCATTCATTTCGCATTTTCTGTTGAATCATCGACTGGTTCATACCAAACTGATTGTTTTCACCGTTTTGATAACTATTAATAATGCAACTATTACATGCACCTCTAATATTTTGTGAGTAATTTCAATTTGTTTTTAGTCAATCTTACTACTACTTATATATGACGAAATATTGAAAATCTTAAAATAATCGAGTATTAATTCAGCATCCTCTGACCGCATAACTGATAATAATTAGATTCAATCATCAATCAATTTTCACTAAACTTAAAGACAAAACCTCGAAACTGTTGGAGTCTAATATAATCTACAAAGTATCATGTCAAGATTGTGAAAAGGTTTATGTAGGACAAACATCTCAATTACTGAAATTAAAAATGACACAACATAAAAGTGATTGCAAAATTAAGACTAAAACATACGCCTTAGCCAAACACTGTAGAGAGGAAAATCATAAATTTGATGAAACAGAAATTATGATTCTGGATAAAGGAAGTAATTACAAAACAAGATTGTTTTTAGAAATGTACCACATTAACAAAGAACCTTCAGTTTTAAATAAGAAAACAGACACAGACAATTTGAATATAATATATTCCTTTTTATTGACAGTTGATTGAAATCACTAAAATATATAGTTAAATGTTCAGTGATTCTTATTCCTAATAAGAAATATTCAACTCAACCGAGTCACACTCCATGGTGGTGACGTGATGCAAATCCAGACTTTGCGCATTAGAGACTTCACAATCGGCTGTTGTCCGATATGCACATGTATTTTTACCGTTATAACCTGACAAGTTAAATGTCAAATTTTAAAATGTATCCATTTTCATCTCATTGTAATTCGTCTTTATTTTGAATTTAACTTGGTGACATAATTGTAAAATAGAATCTTCAGTCCAATGATTATAATAAGGAGAGGAAAATCTAAATGGTTTTTGTAAAAATTTAATATTAACCTAAGCTCCTGTAAGTATTAACCAACCGAAATACATAATTGTCATCTAATTTGTAAAAATTGTAGTACCCTGAAGAAGCAATAAATTATTGCGAAATGATGGTACAGAAAAAATAGTTTTCTTTTGATTGCCCAACTACAGACCGAAATTCCCGTTAACAAATCTTCTTTCTAAATTTCAACTAGTGACGGTCGTTACTAAATTTCGAATATATATATATATATATATATATATATATATATATATATATATATATATATATATATATATATATATATATATATATATATATATATATATATATATATAGTCATTTTGGAAAATTTCATACCGATAGATACCTCAATGGACTTTCCCACCATCACCCTTCTCAAAAGCAATCTGTCTTTGACGCGTTTTGGCTCCCGCCTTCTTCAGAAATTTAGTTATCGTTTACACTCAAAGTAAGTTGATTTTACGGGAGTACACTCTCATCTTGGCTTCAAAATTTACTGCGAAATGTATATTCCTCTTAACTTACAACATGTTAGTGTAATCTTAGGAAGTTCACTCACTAAAAATGTAGGTATATCCGCATAGCTTCATTGAACGACTCATCTCCCAGAACATGAGAAATCATCCGAATTATACTGGCTCCTGAAATCATAAATATTTTGTTAGAGCATAAATTCAATTTTCAATTGTATAATTATATCTCCCTTTGTTATAAGAAATCCCGTTGAATTTATGGTTAATTTCATCCGGAGTTGACACAGATGATGAAAGTGCAGATTCAGTCCCCATTGAATCCTCTTCAAATATAAACTGGTGTGACTTCACTACAAATTGTTTGCTCATTTCCCAGTCTTGAAATTCCTGCAAGTATAATATAATGAACCTTTAATACCAAATAACAATAACAAGTAGGATCGTGATAGTCGATTTCTCTAGGCCCTGCTTGACAGTCTACTATCCATCGATATTTTGATAAATGTATTCTCCACAAAACTGTTGGGATCTATTCATGATAGTAACACTCAAGAAGGTTTCTGGCAGAATGAACGGAACCGGGTAGGGTCTGATCTTACGATAACTTGAGATTCATTTTTCACACAAACGTTCTGCTGAGGGAGAAACAATATTTAGAATTAGTTCAAATTAGTAATTTGATCGTATGAATGATCTCTGAAGTGGTAAAAATAAGAATTTTAGTCTTGGAGTGTTATTTATACATCCATCTGCAGTTTTTCAAATGGAATTATATGACTTTATTGAAACATAATCACTGGGTGTTTTTCTGGTTATATATTTTTATATGTTCAAACTGCTGAAACGTCTGAAATTGTCATTTGATTATTAAAATGCCGTCTTGGTCTATTTCATGTGCTTACTCTGTGGCAAAGTGTAATAGTTCATGAAACAGCAGATGTCATTATGGAACAAGGTTATATTATGTTGAATAATTTTGAAAGTGAACCTGGCAGCAAGTTACAGTATGAAACATAGAGTTGTAGATGTAGACCACGGTTGTATATACAGGTCTGGGAACTCTATGTTTGACATTAGTCTCTTATATGTCACCAAACTCGCAGTCCCTCGCTCAGCCACCAGCTGGCGCATCGAATTATGTTGTCAGGATGTCAGGATTAGGCGCCATATTGTTCAAACACGGTCGTATAATACGTGCCAGAGAACATCCCTCGACTCATGCGCCACCCTTTTGGTACTACGCAACAGATGATACTTAGCGGACTCACTCCTCACATAGGGAACAGCCTCGAGTTTCCAGACCTGTATATACGACCGTGATGTAGACCATTTGAATAAAATTTCAATGTAACATAGAGAATGACTTAAAGTATTTAGTAAGCTGTTTCCAAATCATTTTCGGTTTATTTTCTGTTCCTAGAATCACGCAATTGATCCGCTGAAATGTTGAAAGCTATTTTGGTAACAAAAATGAGGGGAGTCAGTGATTGATTGATCACAGGTAATTGTAGTGGTTGTTCTTGTAGGGATAAAAAGATTTGTCATAAGATATTCATAATACAAGTTTGCGAAAATGAAGATCTCTTCGAGTATCTCCAACATTTCAGCAAGTTTGTCATGAAGTATTTGAAAGTGTACTCATATACATTATATCACTCTTGGGATGAAAAAGTTCCAAATTATTTCCTCTATTTGCCATCTCAGGAGCACGCACGTTTTGTAATAATTCTCACTAACCAAACTCCATCAATATTGGGGCTGACTTGACAGAAATGAACACATGGATTCTGAGATATTGGCCAATGAAGTTTTTTAGTCTTTTCTTCTAAATAAATATAAATGCAATTAGTTCATCCAGTCTTATCGTATTATCGATAATTATTTTTCTCCTTATGACTGACAGTTAAGAAAGATTTGATTAAGTTCGACAGTAATGAATATAAAATAGTATTATGTCTAGACAATATCTGACATAAAGTCACACGATTTTCGAGCCCTTTGGGATGGACATATTTGATAAACCATATAACTCGAAACGATTTATAAGGCTTATAACCAACTACCACTTCATAATCCTAATGAACTGTCCTTTCGTTGTTCTTTTGTAACAACGTAGGACAAGTTCATGTTTTATTGGCTAATCGTTATATATTCCTGGAATAACATGTAAATTAGATATTTTTTCATCAACATCTTATATAACTCTTATTGGCTAATTGTATCATTGGTTTTATTCTGTGTTACATTGTGATTCAGATAGTCCAATAAATGATGACTACTCTATTCAGTAAAACAAAAAAGGCTAATTTTTGTGGCAGGGAATTCCTATTTATTTTAAGATCTTTCAAAAATGGAGAGTTTCACTTATTCTTTGTATCTGCCCCTTTTTTAAATTTTTTATCACTCTCTTGTGAGGCCGGAAAGGAGTATCCTGAAAATCTCCTTCCTTTGACTCACTCGAGTAAATTCTTCAGTGTGACTAAAAAAACGAACTAACACAAAAAATCACACTCTCAAGTAAGGAAACTTTTTTATATTTCGAACTCAACATTTCTCACGTTCATCATTATTCATTGCCATTCTCTAGACTAAGCAGTTACTATATCGTGATCCATTAAAATTGTTTCATATTACGTCCTTTGAAGTGCTTATCTAGGCATGTTTGAGTTTACTTTAATTGCTTTCAAAACATCAATGAACAACTGATAAATCAATCAATCTGAGACGAGATTTGTGGAACATTCAACAGATAATAACATAGGCACGTGTTACGTTAATGTGTCTATTTGTTCTGGATTGATTCATTTCATTACTGTTCCGAATACTTCGAAATAATTATACCGTATGGTTGCTGCGAAATGATTTTGAACAGTTTCAAAACAAAATGATTATCAATATGTGAAAACTTTTGCGCAGATTACTCACTAGGATTGCCGTTGCCATATGATATTGGTAATATCGTGCAAATCCTTCATTCATGAATGTATCCGACCACCAATCTAAGGCAACCAGATTACCAAACCACATATGGGCAAATTCATGAGTGATAATTTCCATAGTCCTCTGTTTATTCGCGTTCGATGCTGATGTTGGGTCAACCAGCAGTGCTGCTTCCCTGAAAAAAGATGGATATGAATATTTGACGATCAATGTATTCATGTAACTATCAAGAAATAAATAAATATTTATTTCTTGTTGACTGTTTCCGAATAACACTGTCAGTTATTGGGTTACTCAAAAAAAGGTATAACTTGTTGGTTGTAATTTTTGTAAACACTCATTAGGTTATGGGCCCAGGTGAATTATGAACTAGGTACAGTGGAACAACTTTGAAGTTATCCAGTACATGAGCCAGAGAAGGAAGTCAACGGAATTAATTAACCTTGGTAATATTGGAGAAATGGATAACTGTAGCACATGGAAATACAAAGTCAGTATTTGTTTGAGAAGTTTTCCAGGCGCGCTCCAGGTTGTCGAAGGGAGGTTAACTAAGCCTCAGGTGCCTCAGTTATATTTACCTCGGATACGTCAGAGGAAACTTTGGAAGATAACGCAGCTGTCTACTGCTCAGGAAGTTTGGGCAGCTTCAAAAATTGTTTCAAAGTGTGTCGGGAGAGAAAGTTTATGATTTTTGCTTGAAATGTTTGGATTCAAGAAGAGTTCCGGAGACGAGTTGGCTTCGCATTTGTCTAAATTGATAAATTTGTGGAATGAATTGAAAGAAAAGACATGTAAATAGAAATTAACTAGAATATACAGAATTCTATGATTTGTCTTTGGCTTATGTCCCGGAATAACAGAAGTATTGGTAATGGGATGAATCAATTATACTCTTATGACAAAGCTCTGTTGAGCCAAGGGGTTGGAGTTTCAAATGAAGAAGCTCTGACAGTTAACTACTCTGAACGTAACGGAATGAATTGAACTGGGAAAAAGAATTTCCATCGGTAATTATCGCAATAATCCTGGTCAAATCATCAAAAATCATCCTAAGCGGATTGTAGTCTTATTCCGGTGGTCTACTATCGAAATCCGGCACTAAATAAAATACTGCAGAATATTCGGAAGAGTATACTTTTGTTGCTGTACATCAGTTATGATCGATTGATGGTCGGAATGTGTACAACGGAACGACAACTCATATTAGAAGTAACATGAACTTCTTCGTGACATTTGAGCAATTTTCAACAGCACGTTGTGGCTATTCGTTCAAGAGACAGTGAATTGAGAATGTCACCAACTCACTCTAATTGATGTATGGTATGGTCCAAGAATTTGGAAGAATGTATTCGCTATCATAACAGCTGATGCTAACAATGTGTAAACAAGTTCATTTCGATAACAGAAGCTTACAAGTTCTAAGTTGGCGAAAAAGTTATTGTAGAGGGAGTACGCGTTATCCAAGGATATTATTTAAGCTGGCCATGGGAAGTGTTAAACTTTCCTACGGATACGTACATGTTGTTACATTTTTCTCTATAAATTCCTCATATTTCCATATAATCGTAAAGTAATTTGTATGTCGTTTGAATAAATTATGAAAACGTTTGTATCAATTGATCAACAAATCTTCTTGCAAGTTATCTATTATTTTCAATGTTGGTAATTGTGTCATCATAAATTGAATATTAATTTATCACTAACTTCACAACGGTTTCAATATACTTTGGAACTATAAAATGAATATAGGAGATTATAGGTAGATCCTTTTTTCAATATTATTATTTGTTCTTCGTACTCCGCTCAAAGTTTCATACTTATTTTATTATGCATAATACAAAAACTGAAATATCGACTGCGTCAACGCCACGCGGCTTTATATGCTTTATTGTCTCGGCTTCATTCATTTGATTCTTTGATTTCTTCAAAGAAGGAACAACTGCTCGAAGAAGGATCAACTGCTATTAGATGTTCCTTCTTTGAGAAAATCAAAGAACAGATGGAGCCCCGCGAATTCATTGGTTCTTCGATGTTCTCAATGTGACTCGTTTTGTTCACGTCATAAGCAGAACGTCAAAATATATAAGAGATCAGTTTCCTCTGGTGAATGACCTTGTTAACTATATGCAGAGGTATTTATAAAAGCTCCAACATGAATTCATTTCTATGAAAACATTTGTTCAAATCTTGGATTTCCCCTCAATTTGGTGCATGGCTAGACGCAGTCATATTTTATGCTCATAACTACATCGCAATTAGAAAATTTATTGACTTTTTATTATTTTGTGTCTATGATAATGAAGAAATAATGAAGTAAATCTTCAGTAGAGTATGTTACTGTAATAAAGCAGTTTTAGTCCGATTATAAATAAGTCCACGGTGTTATTGGATTGAAGGTACTGAACAAATTGAGTGCAGTATTTCGACTTTTGAATACATTTATAATAACAAAATGGTTGAGAAATGTTTTCTTTCATTTTCACTCTACTTTTATATTGTATCAGTTGCCACAATATTACATCAAATTTAATGCATGATGAACTCAATTTCAAACATAATTGCATTTGTTCGTAGATTTCGAAGCGCATTTTTGGAATTTTTCCTTGCATTTCTTCTCACTTTTAAATATGAGTAATCAATTATGCTTCATTGATGATTCAAAGATTTCTCAACGAAGGCATCGATAATATTGCATATGTGAAAATAACTTTTTACAATCTGGAACGAGCTTACATTCCAGTTCTTAGCCATATGAATAGATCAAATAAACCACAATCTATTGGTGGAAAGAGTTCTAAATCATTAAAGACCACTCAAAGGAACTCCAAATCTTATATCAATAGTGTGGTGTGGTATTCGATATTTTCCGCATGAATCCAAAGGTGAAAATGATATAATTATCCAGAAGCTTGCTCAAGCAAATAGAAAATTAAAGAAAAAGAGAGTAGTGATGAAACGCTTTGCCACATAGGAAGATTTTTCAGACTTTTAGTAAATGGGTAAGGATCGGGATTATATTTGATCAAATTGAACATCAGACATGTTTATATATTTCTCATGTGTTCGACAGATATTAATTAATTAAAATGATAGTGCAGCCACTATAGCTGGCAATGTTTGGCAAATTTAATTTTGGGTATTCTTAACGATGTAAATAAGAAATCATCACCCTCATTCATTGAGAATACTGTTAAAATACTGAGGACACTCAGTCATCATTAGAGTAAACTAAATTAGAAATCAAAATGTGCCTGTTTGAATAGTGTTTGGGTATAATGCAAACAATCCTCAGCAGGAAATGAATTGCTTTATCGTTTAAACATTTACATCCCTTCCAAATTACCTATATATCTGTCCGTACTATGTTCTAAATGTGATAAACTTTCTTGAGAAATAGTGTGACCTGTGTTTAAAATATGTTCGGTTGAAGCTGATTGACGATATTATTTTCCTTTATATTTACTAAATGTTTTTTATATCGAGATAAAACGTTTCTTCTAGCTCAACCCACATTTTGAACATGACACATAATCGATTCTGTAAATCCCGGATTCTTCGAAGTCTGAAACTTTATCAAAGTAAATTGTTTGCTCAAACGGGTTTTCAGCTTGTTCATACATCTATAAACGGGTTGTATTGCTAATTTGGAAAACAAATTATGGAATTTATTGATTACTCATAGGTGATAAGAGAAACTTCTAGTTTTTATTGAACTATTTGAAGAAAGTGGCTCTGATTTAGTTAGTTGGTTACGTTCTAATTTCATTTTCGCTTAGAAACTAAATTATTCATCAAATATTTGTCGATACCATTTCCCAACACTATTTGCTGAAGTTTCTCCACTACGTTTTTATAATTTTGCTGTCTCAAAAAGGTCTTTATTAATCTATGAACAAGACATGAAATGGAATTATTTCATAATTAAACGGTGTAGCTGAATCCGCCAGAGCATATCTATTTGTTTGAGTGGATTTTCTGTATATGTCGAATTCCAAGTGATTTTGATTGTCGTAATAGAAACAGATAATCAGCTCACTTTCCTTGATATTAACATCGTAAAAGAAGGTATTCTCTCAGAATTTAACATAATTACAGAAAATCCACTCAAACAAATAGATATTCACTGGCGGATTCAGCTATACCTTTCAATTATAAAATAGCTCCATTCAATAGTCTTGTTCATAGATTATTGGGCTAGCAAAATTGTAACAAAGATGTTGAGAAACTTCAGCAAATAGCATTGAACAATGGTTGGGGGAAATCTTTGATCAATAATTGAAACTAAACGAAGAAGAAATATGGAACGCGACCAACTAACCAAATTAGTTATCGTTCAATAAAACTCAAAAAATCCACTTACCATCCTTCAGTAATTAATAAATTCCAAAATTTGTTTCGCAACCTGTTTATAGATGTACGAAACCGTTTAGGCTACACCTTTGATATGGTTTCCGATCAGCATTTTTAGTGGATAAGGGGGATTATTCCCTATTCATAGTGTATTGAATAGATGTCTTCACCAGTTTGATGAATGGAAATACGGGGTCTCCCATTGAGGTCGGCTAACGGCTGTATCTGGCAAACTATTTGTTCTAAAGCTTTCGGAAAAAAGCATGTAAAATGCTGTTAGTGTATTTTCAAAGTTTTGAAAGTGCAGTTGATGGCTCGCGGGTAAGGTGTTCTAAGAGACGACATTTTTTGAGGAAGAATTTTCATGCGTTCAGCAAGACGTTTGCGAGAAGCTGAACAAGTTGTAACAATACAAACTGGAAATAGAATTCGCGGAACTCAAAATGACAACAATATTGTGAATCGACTTGCTTACGATGAAGCATTAGGCATATGTAGAAAGAGATCTGGCAATTCCTCGTTCAGCTGCTCCGAGGAATCTCAAGAAAGAAAAATTACATACATATTAAGTACAAATTTACCGGGGGCTAACACCACTTGATTTTGATAACAGGTCAGATTTTTGTCATTGGATGATTGAAATCACAAGAGAAAATCCAATTTTATTATCTCACATTTTATTGACAGATGAGGCTATATTCACTAGTAGAGGTCGAGTTAATTTGCGTAATACTCATTATTGGTCCGCAAACAATCCTGATTGGATGATAGAAATTGACTAACAAAATCACTCCAGTGTAAATGTGTGGTGCGGTAAATGGATGAAAAGAGGTAGTTCACTAGCTACCTATAAGTTTTAGATTTCTACTTTGAGGGAGACTTAAAGACATTGTCTACAAAACCGGGCCATTCACAGGAGAAGACATGATTTTCAGAATTCAAAATGCTATAGCCTCTATCTCCGTGGAAGAATTCGAAAATGCTGTCGGTAGAACCCGGAAGAGACTTCAAAGTTATATTGACCATAATGGCGCTCTGTTTGAGTGCCTGTTTGATATCTCTTCTTCAATCGATCTGTCACTATCTCATGATAACAATATTTTCATTCCATATGCTTGTTAGTTTAACGTTCAATTTCGTTAAAAAATTAGAAAATATGTAAACAAAATATTTTTGCTCATAACTTAAGTTTGAAGAATGATAGCGAGTTACGGTTTTTGACATGTTTTGCATAATTCAACGCAAAAAGAGATGAAAACATGGAAAATATATCCTCCAATCTAATTTTTCATGGAAATATTAATGAATAACGAAAGTAATCAAATAACGCCATCTGACGGTTTCAATTTGAACACAAACTCAAATGTTTTCCCAGACTAGCATCAAGCTATCCAGTACCTAAAAATAAAAACCAAGTTGGCTAAAATCGGCTTACGTAATCGGGAGTAATCGCCTCTTTTTTGCGACACGATGCTGCCCTCCCCCCACTTTCAAGAGTTAGGTCGAAAGGTCAAGAACATAGAGTTTTCATAGATGAATATAAAACTGATCCACAAAACATTCCGTCACTATTGATTTTATGAAGGAATTTTCCTTTTTCAATTTTGATTTGAAAAAACCCTAAAGCGGAAAAATTTGAAAATGGGAAATATTTTGAACAGATTTCTCACGGTCATTTTTATTGAGAACATTTTTTTCCAAAAGCTGTAGTACAAATAGTTTTCCAGGTACAGCCCGTAGCCGACCTTAGTGAGACACCCGGTACAATCACTTCGTTGAATATTAGTACGTTCAATGAAACGTATAATGAATGATATCTAACTACGTAATTTCTGAATAAAAACGAATTACGTACAATAGATATCGGTATATTGTAAAGTTTCTTGTCTGGTTTTTCCCCATTTGATAATTCTCAGTAATGTATTATCTAAAGTCAATTAATTGCGAGAAACTGCAATTATTGTAATAATCATTTGCTTCAACGTTCTCGGAAGATTAATCAATGGGAATCTTTTCACGATTATAGTACTAAGTTCTCATAATTCCTCTAAATTTGAACGCTTTCCAGTATTCTGCATCAATCCAACTATTGCTTGGATAGAATTTGAGTAATAGTTTCCAATCAAAAATTTAGTCAATCGTGAGCGGTACAATTGATGATCTATCATCCGCGATATTGATTTGTTTTCATTGCTCACAAATAAAGTAATTTGAACGAGGTTGATAGAATCAAAAATACTTTCTGGAAACAAAATACAAACCAACCGATTTCAATATTATTTAAAGTGTTTCAACACACCTGAGGGTTTGTTTGTTATTTGATCTTGGAATGAGGATCCATGGAAATGGAAATCTTAAAAATGTCTCGGAAATTTGTTGCGGAATTATTTCTCCTGAAAAAAGACTCACGAAACTTCAATAACTAATTTGAAAATAATAACTTTGGGATAATAAACTGGATTGTAGGTATGAGATTCTTGACAAAACTACGATTTGATCATTTTAACTTCGCTATCTATCATCAATGATGAAGTAATACATCAAGATTCACAAGGAATAGTCGAGAATATTTGTTAATTGGAAATTCACAAAACGTTCAATTATGGATAACTTCGCTATCTATCATCAATGATGAAGTAACATATCAAGATTCACAAGGAATAATCAAGAATATCTGTTAATTGGAAATTCACAAAACGTTCAATTATGGAGATTTCGCATATTATGGACCCGACTGTAAAAATCTTCCAAGCCCTATTGGAAAAAGTAGATAATAATTCATAATAATCAACTTCTCAGCCGAAAATTCGATTGAATTCTAACACATGAGGCATTGACTTCAGATTGAGGTTATTGTGTCGAATTGATTCTATCACTAATTCATTCAATTGGAAATTAGTTCTACTTCAACTCCAGAACAAATCATTTCAATTAAATTGACACGTGGAACTGTTTCTTGATATTATAGGAGATGAACTATTTCTTTCTCGATGTATTGATTTCTCCAGATCTATTAACAACATCTTGCAAAAATAATTCTGTTCATCTTTTTAATAGAACACGCAGTAATCTTTTCTTCATATTTGTAGAGATGTCTGGGATACGTAGTAAGATTAAATCTAATGAAATATATAATTACAATTTATTTATTGGGATGGATTTTATTTCCATAAAGTAAGTGTTGGTTTTTCTATCTCACATCTTCGGAATCGCACGACATCTGATTATATACTCTTTTTAAGCAGTTAAATTGTCATCGTTATCTATTCAATGAATCACTCACCTGTAAGTGACGAGGCCCCAATTTTCCATAGCTCCCGCTGCAAAATCAGGTATTGCCACTTGTTCCATTTTATTGATTCCCAGAGATCCATATGTTTGATTGAATCGATTTTCATAAGACTCCATGATCTTTCTGGATATATTATTGGCCAACGCCCGAGTGTGTACCAGTTCTGGTCTTGAACAAATCGAAAATTTGACAGTGCTTGGAGCTGGATCAGTTTCACAAGTGAATTCTGAAACGACAAATGCAAGGAGGTATGTCGGCATTCTGGGAGTGGTTTCAAATAAAATTTCCTTCAATGACCTATAATAAAAATTAAAGTTAATGACCGGTTTACTATTTCTGCATTCAGTACTCATGCCGAATGACTGAAAAATTATTTGGCTGTCATACTAGATGTGCGAAACAATATCATGAACTGGGAACGATGCAGAAAAAATTTCTCCGTTTTATTCGAGAAACGAATTTATTATTCGAGGATATTCCTGATTATCTCTTTTTGCGGGAGATGAACAAGGTTATAAAAGATGCTCTTGTAAGCTTCATTCAACATTGAGAGATTGAATATCTCGGAATAATCCTCGGCTTCAAGCGAACCTGGAACCAACAGCGAGCAAAAGTCAACACCAAGATCATGAATACATCAATGCACTACTCCAGAACGAATCAATCCACAGCATTTCAATCAAATTGAGTTATGAAAATGTGCAAAAATTGGTGGTTTGCGCACATGAAAAGACATGGGATGTCGTCAAATGTATCATTGGATATATAACATTGCGGTGAGTTGAGTAGGGTACAAAAATATACCTGCCTCTGTATAAAATAAACAGTAGAAACCAGTAGCAGTCATGTATGTACTATTGAACCCACTCCAAGTGGGAGGCAATAATGAAAATGAGACTACAAACCGAATATCAGATCGAGTCATAATAGCATTGAGGAAATCATAGAAGGTAACATTCTTGGAATGATACCAACGAACCTCATAATCCTAAAGTACTTCCTCAATAATAACCATAACAATAATAATCATTCAAAATCGGAGAAAGTGGGCAAATAACATCATCAGCGGCCAACCTGGCGGAAGACCTCGTGCACAAGCGGGTTCAAGACCAAAGGAGGAACTGGTGCTGGAATACACAATGAAGGAAGAAACTGTCAACTAAGTATATCACTGGGAATATACACTTTCGTATTCCTAGTGGGACTGTTTACATGCAAGAGAAAACAACATGAGTGAAGTATGTAACGCACAGATCAGGATATGCATAGACAGACAGCCAAGATTCATGAAAGGCACTCATGAACCCAAAAGTGATATCCATACTGGATGGGAGTGGCCCAAAAAATTAAGCCCTCTGGCAGAACACAACAAAATTACTTTTATGTGGGTGAGACACTGTCACATCAAGGACAACGGTAAAGGTGAAAAGCCAAGCAGAACTGGCTCATGAGCATTAATAAATTTCAAGATATATAGTTATCACAATTACTAATCATAATGGCTATTATTGATAATATCAGGTTATTATTCATAAGTTTGGGATTAATCTTATGTAACATAAGACATACTTCAACCTGAGGTTCGGATCGGTAATTTCAATGAATCATATTTATATAGTGGCGGAGTCGTTACTAAGGCATTCATAAGTCGATTGGATCGTTTTCCAGAGCATAATGCTCTACTGGAATTACTTTCATCAGTCCTCAAATGAAATTACTTAATGACGCAACGTCATTTTCGATAGCACACAGCAGATTGAATATATTAGGTACTACCATTGATATATGAATCACTGGTACTACCTAATGGAACAGATATAAGTAGTGCAATCTCTCATATTCATGGTGAAGGGGGTGCAAGGTTTGCTATTTAATACCAGGGACCAGCTCTCAAAATCATCAACAGCTTCAGTTCAGATTTTGCCGCCATTATATTTTAAGACAAAAAATTTGAAATGATATTTCTCAATGATAATTTGAAGAAAAATTATCATCTCTGGCAAAATTCTGCTTTTATTTACAAATAATGGTTATACAACCCTATAATGCCGGACCATCTTATTTTTAACAAATGCATAGAATTTTCAGCATATTCCCTCTTTCTTGGCAAAGCGGTCTGTGTATTGCAATAGCCTCTTTTTATCAGGTGGAGTATCTTGTGTGTTCACTAATTTTCTTACAATGTTTCTTATATCAAAGTTAAAGACCATGTGCTCATAAGAATTACGACAGTAAGATAACATAAGAGTCGCATTTTCTAACTAGAAATACATCTGATTTTCAGTTATCTCAATTCTTACGATAGTCCATAAACATGACATTGGAAATGTGGTCTGCCATTGGAGGGTTGAACCTCCACCAACATTATTTTATGAAAGCTCGATGTAGTCCTGTTAGAACATGAATCGTTTGGTTCGGATATTTTACTTAAATTACTCGAGTCTATAGTGAAGAAAATAGCATTTGTAATTATACATTACCCATCGGTCGAACTGTTGGATTGGGGGTGTGGTTTAGTGTTGCTAATCACCGTTGTCATCCATGGTGGATAACTTATCTTCAAGCTGAAAATTGCTCTGAAGTTCGGTTCATCGAAACATGGAAAAGCTTCCCTTGCAAAATTTGGTTCGAAGTGTGTTGCTAAGATGTATTTTGTTGTTCCATTTGGATCTATGTATTTGCTTCGGTAAAATCCATGCATGTCGTTTCGTAAAGTACCTACATATTCTATGGAAAGAACGTAATATTGACCAGCATGTAATTCTGCCGTGGAATTTATTGTCAGAATGTTTGTAGTAGAATTCACTTCAAAATCTACCGATACATTATGTAGAGTCACATACTGTAGATGCTTTACATCGGAGTGCAATTTGATTGTGCGAGTGTTCTGGATTACTGTGAAATTCATGGCAACAATACCTCGGAACTCACTACTGGCAGCGAAATCTTCTGAAACCATAATATGTATATCGTAAGTTATATCGTTGATATTCTTAGGTAGTCTATATGCATCATCAGCGATTATCGATGGAAATAATAAGCCAATGCAAGTTATCATCAACATTTTATGCCATTCCATCATTTATCTGAAATATATCATGAAAAATAAATTAGTATCATCACAACACAATGTGAAGTAGTGAAGAAGTTGACAACTCTAGAATCTCATAATTTAGGTAGAAGGTACTTCAAAAAGAAGTCAAGCAATATTTGTATGACTTTATTTCAAATGAAATTTTCTCTCTATTCGTACACTGCCCTCCCCAAATCTGATAATTTTAGATGGTGACACTTATGATTTTAATTGTTCGAATAATTTTTCCGAAGCTCAAAGAGTTCCATGTTTTATTCGGATTCGAAAAAAGAATGTTATAGGGCACAATTTAGAAATCTAGTATTCAAGTATATCCAAGAAGTGGTTACTTCTAATCGGAATCGGTCAATTATATTTTAGGAGACATTATTATTTTAGATTAATTCAACAACGTCAGTTGTTCTAATAGTAGGTATAATTTTAATTGGATCAATATCCAAATATTGCTTGCATATGCTTACGCCTATGTAGACTATTGGATCAACATTTCCTACAAAGAAGCACGAAATAATCCCAAAGATAATAATAATAGATAATAAATTCATTCAGCAGTTCAAACACAATCTATGTATTAACATGTTCAACATAAATATTAGTATTATGTTGAAAACAACTAAATATGATCTAAGTCACATAGATTGAACCTCTCCCTATATTTCGTCTCCGGAAGAACCTCCTCTAGCTGATTCGAAATTACAAGGAGAACGCGAACAGTTAAAAAACCATCTTGAATCACATGATGAAAACATGGACAGTAGACAGACCAAGATGGAAGACTTAGTGGGAGGCGTGAGATGACAGGTATCGGCCAATGATGTTAACATGTTTTTGCGCGCCGTGCAAAGTAAGTTAGCGCGTATTTTACTCCTTTCAAGAGATGAAAAAAACGTTAAATTTGATGATTAGCTGTTTAGCGCGAACTATTTCTATTGAAATAATCGTTCATTCCACTATTCATTCCTTTGTGATGGATACCTATTGGCTATTTTTCTGACTATACTAGGTAAATAATTGGTCTCCCGAGTCACCCTAGGGTGAGTTTATATAGATAATTTGAGAAGTTGAATATGGTTTGATCTCACCATGCATTTAAATCGGTTTTATTAGTTTCAAGTATCTTCAGGTATATATAAAATGGCTGCATTGAAAAATATTTGTATCAAAATTTCTTCAAAATTGTTCAAAGATAAATTCTTTAATATAATAAACTTGTTTAATATTGTATTCGCTTAAATTACTCACATTCAATACATGATTTCATCATGTGTGAGATCAGACCATATTCAAATTTCCAAATTATTATACTAGTTAGTTCATAAGAATGGTGATAAAGTAACACAAGGTATAATTTTTTATCCTAGTAGAATTTCGAAAAATGATATTATCTTATGAAAAATATAGAACGATATCCTACTACTTAACAAAATTACAACAAATCCTGAAAATGTCCCCCACCAACCACTTTGTAGTAATCAGCTCGATTAAAGATTTAATTTTCATTTTTCATGATTTACAAAATTTTAGACTTATACCTAAGCCCACCCCTTAAGCTAGATTATAAAATACATAGCTGTTGCTGAATATAAGCATATTTAACATCTACGAATGTAGATATATGAGAGTTTCAAGTAGGGAAGGCATTATGTTATATATATAAGAGTTTCAGATAGGTAAGGCATTATGTGTAAAGTTTTCGATAGAGCAACATGTTATTATTCATTCTATGTTTTGTCGGAGCCCAGGCAACACGCTTTCGAGTCGTTTTGGTCACGCTTTCGAGTCGTTTTAATCGTTTTTCATGTCGTTTCAATCGTTTTTCGAGTCGTTTTAATCGTTTTTCGAGTCGTTTTAATCGTTTTTCATGTCGTTTTAATCGTTTTCCGAGTCGTTTTAATTGTTTTTTCTAGTCGTTTGAATCGTTTTTCATGTCGTTTTTCGAGTCGTTTCCGTCACGCTTTCGTCACGCTTTCGTCACGCTTTCGTCACGCTTGCTGATCGCTAACCTCGATCACATCATAACATGAGTGTATAGGTTGCTTTGTGCTGGATTACTAGATATTCGTTCGCCTGGTTTCCGAGGAAGCATAGAATGATTAATAACATGTTGTTCTATCGACATAATGCCTAGCATATATGTATATCTACAACCGTGGAATTTTTGAAGTGTGGAGAAACAGATGTCTGGGGGCCGGTCCGAGCCTGGTCAATATTAACAAGTGTTTATTATCAAAATATTTGCGGCTTCTAACGCGTTGCAATCTTAATACGCTAGCGATTTGTTTCACAAACATCCGTTTAACCGCGAATGCTACTATAGAACGATAAATTTGATTATTTTAAGAATGTAGTTTATTTCCATAAATATTCATCTCATGTCTTTTTGTCAGACACTGCTTTACAATACCACCCTACTTACAAACTGATTCGTGAGACCTTGTGTGTATGCCCCTAACCCTACTTACAAGCTGATTCGTGAGACCTTGTGTATGCCCCCCACTTACAAGCTGATTCGTGAGACCTTGTATATATACAGGCTGATCACTCTAACACCATAGCCACCTGTGTGGAACTACCCTATAACCTGTCTGGAACTACCCCATGACCCAGCCGTAACTGATAAGGAACCTCAAGGGCGTCTGAGATCGTGCATGCACTACTGGTTGCCTACATCTGATAAGGAACCCCAAGGTCGTCTGATAAGGAGTACGGCGTTCATCTGGCCGCCCAAAGTGAGGCCACCCCTACTGCAGGTTGCAGCCATATTTTCATCTTTAGTTATCAGAAAATTCACTAGTTCACTCATCAAGTTCATTGCAAAAACAAAAGAAAGACCAAAAGTAACGAATCTGTTTCATGAAAATGAAAACCTGCTGTCGGGGCAAAAGAAGTAAAGTTCAAAGAACTCAAATTAATCATTGAGTCAACCGCAGGAGTATAAACTAGCTTCAAAGTAGGGAGAACAAGCCTCATGAGTCCATTCTAAATATTCCGAATATTGTATCCAATCTTCAATAGGTGGATGAACATATTTTTCTGTACAGGTTTTTCAACATATTTCTTTTTCTTTATGAAAATTCTAGGTTTCCGGATGAATTCCGCGTCACAATATCACGATTTAATACCGACATTTCGCCAACCATTACAGGTGGCATCTTCTGGTTGCTGTAGTGGTATTTATTGTAGGAAAAAATCTTCACGGTACATAGTTCATTACTTTTATTCAGGCTGTTAACTCCGTTCTGGCACCTGACCCTGCCGTTGTGTGATCATGTTCGAAGTGGAATGTTCGAGGATGAGTTTTCGAATGATAGGAAGGGGATATCCTGACTCACGGTTTAGATTATTCGAATGTTTTAGAATTGCTATCGCTTCCAGAATTTTTCGTTGATAGAAGTTTGGGATTCGTGCTGAGATACTGATGTCACGAATCCTCGTACAGTGCTAATGTTCTTTCACACGAGTAGCTACTGTAAGACCTGTTTCACCTATGTAGACTTCACCACAAGAGCAGGCAATGCGAAAAACACCTTTAAAATAAAGAGGGGGAAGGGCATCTCTGATATGTTCGTGAAACTAATATAGTTTTGGAAGTGTAAAAAATGAGTAGAAATATAATGCTTCTTAAGGATTTTGGAGATTCGATCTGTTATATTTTCGATATATGGATGATAGGCAGTGGATAAAGGAGGTGCGAGGGAGGGGTTGTGGCTCAGGTTGATTTGAAATTTTAGGCGGAGGGTATTTCTTAATGACTTTTTGAATGAGAAATTATTTGATAATAAGACAGATGAAAGGTATTTCAGTTCTGATTTCAAGGATTGGGGTTGGGATAATCTGACAGCTCTGTGGACCAAAGAGTTTATGACAGATTGTTTCTGGACAGGGTGGTGGTGAAAAGGCTATTGAGGTATCTGTCCGTGTGAGTTAGTTTTTGATACACAGAATGTCACAATGTACTGTCTGTCGACCTATAATAATACATCTAGGAACGGGAGTGAACCTTCCGAGTCAATTTCCATGGTGGAAAGGATATTGTGATGTTATGAATTCAAATGAATGAGGAAAGGAACAAGATTTTGTGACCATGCTCTCAAAAAACAAAAGTGTCGTCGACATATCTGAACCAACATTTCGGCTTGAAAAAAGATGAGTCAAGAGCATCTTCCCATTAAGTTTCCATGAAGATATTACCTATGACCGGAAAAAGTGGGGAACCCGTGGCAGCTCCCGAGGACTGCTTGTAAAATCTGCCATCGTACATAAGATATGTGGAAGATAGACAAAAATCAATAAATGATAGTAAGTCCATTGAAATGTTTCTGACGGGTTTCGGTTGAGGAAGTATGGAAAGGTTCTCTGGAATGGGAACATTGGTAAAAAGTGCTTCGATGTCGAAACTAACGAACAAATCGCCTGGGTCACTTTTAGTGAGTTTCAGAACAAAATGAAGAGGAATTAGGATAAAACTATTGAAATCACCTACAAGAAGTTTGAAAATAGATGACAGATATCGAGAGAGTTTGTATGAGTAGGGGATCCGATAGTGATGATAATAGGTGCTAGGGAAACTGAAGACTTATGAATTTTAGGCGAACCATATAATCGGGGACTTCTTGAACAATAAGTACATCACTTTGAGAAATAGCCATACATTATTCTTTCACACACAACCAATACAATGTTTCCTACAGTTTCAATCGGATTTAAAAACACAAGTCGGTTGCAACGCATTTCATTAATCAAACTCATCTATTCTTTCCGAAATATCATGGAAACACTAATTAGCAACAATTCTTGATGAAAATAAAAATATGTTATCGAAACGTCAAAGAGGAAAGACTTATTTTATATTTTCCGATTTTTTGGTCAAAAATCTGGCATATCTCAAAAAGTAGAACATTCGCGGGGAAAAGTTTGTTCAGAATTCATTTCTTTCAAAGCAAACTTGAAGAAAATCAAAATTTTCATTCAACAAAATTTTGTACTTTTTCAAGTTTATTTTGAAAGAAAATTGTATTCTGGATAAATGTGCAACAAAATTTTCTCCAGGAATGCGTACTTTCTTTC
Source organism: Endomychus coccineus (assembly GCA_958510875.1). Lineage (NCBI taxonomy): Eukaryota > Metazoa > Arthropoda > Insecta > Coleoptera > Endomychidae > Endomychus > Endomychus coccineus. The sequence continues at coordinate 130,780,921 of OY294067.1, forward strand.
ACAAAAATAAAGATATTCATATACCGGGTGGGCCAATCAAAACGAAACACGGCCGATATCTCATATACCGTTCATTAAAAAAAAAACCGCTCGGAGCCATCGATTTTCATTTCCCGGGTGAAAAATTTTGCCCATATTGTCAGCCTTGTTACTTTCACCCCCTCGCGGTAGTGAGTTCCAACCCCAAAATCTTGAAAGAGAATAGGGGTTGAGTGGTACCTTATTTCAAAAGTAATCGAATTCTCTGTTCAACGCATCTTAGTTTTACGGATTTGATGCAACCTGTTTTGAGAAAATGAGGGAACAACAAAGAAAACGGAACGATTTCTCACTAATTATTATTGCTCGATGAAAAAATTTTGAAACCCCTTGGTTTTCATCTCGGAGAAGAAGTCTTTTGTGCATACTTTTCAACTCTGTCACTTCAACCTTGCGCAGGGTGTCCCTCAACCCTCAAATTAACATGGGATTATAATTGGTGTGATACCATATTATAATGTTTTTTTTTTTCACTAGTGTTCGTCAAAGTGTGAAGACGTGTTTTAAGTGTGCTGTCTTTATTATGAATACATTGCTATCGTGCATTGAGCTACTAAATTTTTAGCCGAAATAGCTCCGGATCTGAGATCCAAAACTGAAAATGAAACGACATCCTTCTTAAAAAGTGAAGAATTCGTGAATATTATAAAAACTATAGTGTTACATGAAACAGAAAAATTAATTAATCAAATGAATGAATTGAAAAGTGAAATAGAGAATCTAAAATTGGATTAATAAACTTGTTAAATAACAAAAATAATACCTAAAATCTGAATAAACCAAGTGCATTCACAAATAATAGAACATATACGAAGAGAATAATTGACAATACCGGATCATATGCAGACAAAGTCAAGATAACAAATTCCGAAGGCAACATAAATACTACTGATATAGTAAATAAAAATACAAACGAGATTAGAAAAAACACTAATCACAAATCAGATATTAATAACGACTCAAACACTGATTCAAATGAGTGGAAAAAAGTTACACCTAAAAAGAGTACTACAAACAAACAAAGTACTGGACGCCGCACAATATATGGGTCATTGACATCCGAAGAAACCACATTGAAAGCCGCTACAAAATATGCTTATTCACATGTTTACAGACTTGCACCCCAAACTACGGAGAATGAATTGAAAGATTACTTAAATTGTGGAAATTCCTCAAACATAAAATGTGAAAAACTATCTTCCAAACATCCGGAGGAATATTCTTCGTTCAAAACAACTTTCCGGTAAATTATTTAGAAGTTTTAAAAAAACCAGAGGTATGGCCCAAATATACATGTATAAATCGTTTTATAACAGATCTGACAAAGAAAATCAATATTCGATAACTCATAAATTAGAAACTAGTGCAACTGTGTCTATTTCGATTTTTCATCTTAATATTCAGAGTCATAAGATTCTAAACTTGAACATTATTATTAACGACATATCTCCTAACGTTATTTTTCTCAGCGAGCATTAGCTAACTGCAGAAAAACTAGACCAAATTTGTATTGATGGCTTCACCCTCATATCCTCTTATTACCTTATCGGAAAGCAAACTCAATACTGACTTATGTGATTTAATGTCTTGCTATAACCTCAAGCACACAATTAATGAACTCACTAGGGTAAAAAAAGATTCCAGTACCTGCATCGACAATATTTCCATAAGCTGTGATATACATATGTGTGATATCAAATCAATGGTTATAAAATGCAAAATTTCGGATCACTATGGACAGCTTTTAGTGTTAGAATTAGATTTGAACAATCTTAGAGAACAGACTTCTTATAAAAAACGCAATTTCAATGTAAATAATGTAAATAGTTTTATTGATAATTCAAGCAAGATTTCGTGGGAAAATTTGTACGACGCAGCTCTGGATTGTTTCTATAATATCTTTAACAAAGCTTTCGAGCAACACTTCCCTCTTAAAACTGTTAAACCAGCACAGAAAGGCAGCAATCATAATTGGATCACACCTGAAGTTCTTGAATCAAGGGCACGTGTCTCGAAAATGTACGATCTTATGCAGACAGATATTGGTATGGAATATAAATATAAACAACTCAATAATATACATCAATCATTAGTTGGCAAGGCAAAAAAACAATATTATGACAAAATTGTCTCAAATTCCTTAAACAAGGGTAAGTCTATTTGGAATATAATTAACGGTCGTCTCAAATAACTTTCCAACTTTGGAAGAAAATGGATTATCTTCAAATGTGAAAGATACTTGTAATAAACTCAAAGAGCATTCCATTAATAATGCCCAAACTTAATGAAATTAAACAAAATTGAATCTGATCCTAAAAATATTAGTTTTGTCAACGATAATATTACCATCTGCGAATCTACAATATTTTTAAATAACATATCTGAAACTGATATTCGCAAAGTTGTAAAGAAATTGATAAATAGCACATCTCATAGCCATGATAACATTTCGAACTTTCTGTTAAAAAAATCTATAAAATATATACTGAAACCATTAAAGCATATATATAATCTGTCGTTCGAAAAAGGAGTTTTTCCTAACAAGTTTAAAGAAGTCATTGTGGTCCCTCTATTTAAGAAGGGTGATATAAATTCGATATCTAATTATCGTCCAATTTCCATTCTTTCCAGTCTATCTAAGGTTTTAGAACATCTCATGAATGAGAAAGTAATTTGTTTTTTTAATCGAGAAAATCTTTTCTCTAAAAATCAACACGGTTTTCGAAAAGGATTATCCACAGACACTGCTTTAGCCACTTTTACTGATTTCATATTAGAAGCCCTGGATGAACGATTGATTGCAATTGGGCTTTTCGTTGACTTATCCAAAGCCTTTGATTGCGTAAATCATTGTATTCTCTTGGCTGAGTTAGATAGATATGGTATAAGAGGGGTTGCGGGAAAATGGTTCCGCTCTTACTTGGAGGGTCGGAATCAAAAAGTTAGGTTTATTGATAAAGGAGCAAAAACAATATCAGAGAAAGGGTTTCTAAATTTTGATGTGCCCCAAGGTTCGATCCTGGGCCCAACACTTTTTCTTATTTTTCCAATGATCTCGAATCTTATATCACTTCTTCAATAGAAAACAGTCTATTTGTATCATATGCTGATGACTCTAATGCAGCCATCAAAGGTGCCGACGTATCCGGCATATCGAATGACTTATCTTCCATATATGGCAAGCTAGAAGCGTGGATAACTCGAAACTGCCTGTCCATAAATAAAGACAAAACTGCATGCGTGGTATTTAGGACCTCGCAATCTAATGTTACAATTGATTCCTTCATAGATATGAGAAATGAAACTATAGATATATGTGAATCTACAAAAATTCTTGGTGTTGAGTCTGACTCAAACATTAAATGGTACACTCAGATAAATTCCGTCTGTGCTAAACTCTCTAACATATGTTATGGGCTTTATTTAATATCAAGGCATTGTAGTTCACACATTGTTAAAACTATGTATTACGGAAAGTTTTACCCTATAATGAAGTATGGAATAATGTTCTGGGGTCATGGATCTGAATTTGAAAGAGTATTTAAACTTCAAAAACGGGCAATTAGAACAATAGCAGGTTTAAGAAGATATGACAGTTGTGAGAACGTCTTCGCTAAACTAGAAATACTGACTTCTTATGATGTATACATTTTTGTTATTTTATGTTATGTGTTTGATAATTTTGATATGTTCATTGCCGATAATGTGCCTCATACTTACCTCACTAAATCTCGAACAAACATTTTATTGCCAAAACACCATTCTACCTTATATGCAAAGGGATTTTATTATACTGGTTGCAAACTATATAACAGTCTCCCTAATTCTTTTAAAACGATCACTAACAAGGAAAATTCAGAGCTGAAGTTAAACGTATTCTTTTAAAATGTAATTGTTATTGTTTAAATGACTTTTTTATTTTTTGTAATAGTCTTAAATGACATTTTTCCTTGTTTACACTTCTATTGTTTATACCATCATGGTTGATAATTCAAAGCATTTCATACTATATCTATATTTGACTTGAATATCTGTATACAATGTTATCATATATATATCTTTTCAAGCAAATCCAACATAATTTATTAACTTCAATTTCTCTCTATTATTTACGTTAATGAGGAAACTGACCAAAGGTGATGTAAATTCTAATTTTATAGTTAGAAGAGAAAAGTACTTCATTTTATCTGCTGAGGAATTCGGTTTTTGTAAAGAATTCATAAATTTTGCAATTTCTTAGAAGTTCCGAGTATTTACATTTGATCCATTTCAATTTAGTATTCGCAGGGTTTTGTCTGTGACTAAACTTCATTTCGATCTGGAATTTTTTTTTTTGGTTTATTTTACTGCGGAAAGAGTATCGCTGATTGAACTGTATTATGAAAATGGTATATGTGCTAATATTGCAGCACAGGTATTCAATGAAATGAATTCAGACGAACATGTTAAACCAAAAATACATGATTGAGCTGGTAGCAAAGTTGAGGGAGACAGTATCAGTGACAAACCGAAAACCAATTGCTCTAAGTCGGAGCATAGTGAGAAACGGAGCAGTGGAAGCTGCTGTTTCGAGCCACGTCAATATGAACCCTACATTAAGCACCAGTCAACTAAATGTAGTGTGTGGCATAGCTCGTACAAGTATTCGCAGAATTTTGATGACACATAAGTTTCACCCCTACAAAATTCATTTCATACAACAGTTAGACGGGGATGAATTTGATAGACGTTTGGAATTTTGCGAGATTATGGCGGAACGAATAATAAATAATTCAAATTAAGTGTTCAACATTTACTTTTCCGATGACTGTTCGTTTTTTCTAAATGGGACTGTAATCGTCACAGTTGCCGATATTGGTCTGACGAAAATTCACATCTATTCCATGAAGTTCACACTCAACATCCTGAGAAATTAAATGTCCGGGTTGAAATTTATATCGATTGTTTAATTTGTTCTTTTTTTCTCCCAGGAAATCTAAATGTATAAATTTATATGCAATTATTAGGAGACGCTATCGATCCTGCATTGACAGAGGCGCTTGAAAATAATAACAATCACAATGTCGAAGAGCTGACATTCCAACAAGATGGTACACCTCCTCATTATACCCTTTAATATATCAATTATTATTATAGTTTATTATTGAATATTCAAATCAGACGTATCCTGGTAGATGAATCAGCCGAAGAGAACCAGCAGAGTGGCCTGGAAGATCACCTGAATTGACTCCCTTAGATTTTATTCTATTGGGTCACTTGAAAAGGAAGATTTATAAAACTCATTAAATCAATCACGTCAGCGGATCATTGATGAATGTCGGGCCATTACACCAGAAATGCTCCATAATGTCAGGGACCCTTTTGAACAAAATCTCTATTACTGTATGGGAGCAGGAGGCCAACACTTGATGAATAAACTAAATTCACATTTTGTGTCTCATCTTTCTTTGTAAGCCTAATCCATACGGTAAAGCTAGCTGGAAAAGAATAATTTTTCCCAGAAAACCAATAATATTACATGAAATCAACGTAAAAATACATACAAATATTTTATCAATGTTGATTTATTAACTAACTCAACAACCTACTTAATTCTTAAAATTGTTAGGCCGGGAAAAGACATTTTGAAGACCTTTGAATTGTGGTATCATTTGACTTTCAATCTCATTTTAATTTAAGGGTTGAAGCTTACCTCTGCGGGAGGTTGGAGAGGCTGAGTTGAAAATAAGCAAAAAAAACTTTCTTTCTCGCTATAAAATCAACTCATCTCAACATTTTTTCACCAAGCAATACTTTTTTTCTTCATTGTTCTTCCTTTATTTCCTCAAACACGGCTGCACCAAATTTGTAAAACTGAGATGCGTTGAACAGAGAATTCGATTACCTTCAAAATAAGGTACCACTCCACCCCTGTTCCTGATTAAGATTGTGGGGTTAAAGCTCACCCCCGGGAGGGGGTCAAAGTTAAAAGGTTGATGATATGAGCAATTTTTTTTTCCCGGAAAATATAAAATGACGAGTCCGAGCTTTTTTTTTTGAACGAACGGTATATGACATATCGGCCGTGTTTCGTTTTGATTGCTATTAACGCACCAACAGGCGTTGGTGGCAAATGTTTGCTGAGACAAGAAACTGCAAGTTTCAGAGCTGTCTTTGTTTTTGACAGTTTATGTCTGATTTAACTGGACTGAACAGTCTGCAGTAGTTGGAATAAAATTTTAAAGTCGCACAATTCTCATCTATTTTTTCATTGATGTAGCATTTTATAAAGGAAATCTGAAAATCAACAGTGTTATTGTATTGACACTATTTCAACCTTCCTTTATTCCGACAGTTCAATCATTAACACCATTACACCACAAAGTGCACACAGAAAATAGACTGCATCTTCATACTTCGATGACGTTACTTGGAATGACAATTTCTGATACTTCCGGAGGTTAATAGATAGGGTTATGGTTCAATGAAGGACAATCTTAAAATCCAAAATTGTTCGTCGATTTAATGACCGAACATTTTGCTCAATTGCATTTAAATTCTTGTTCAACCTGAATTCACTAAAAGATGAAAATATTTCCATATGTCCAACTCACAATAAAGTACATATAGAAATAGACGATTACTTTCTTCAGAAAAAACTTCTCACTCAGAAATTGAAATAGATACTCCATTGGTATAGGTAAAGGTTTCAAACGAAAATTAATTATTAATATTATCATTTCCCTACATTAAAATTTGTCTGCGGATCTCTCACATACGATAACCTACAAGAAACAATCAAACTTCCATCGTTCAATACCGATATCATCAATTTGCATTAACGTTGATTCGAACACATAGTATGAATGAATACAAATGGGACGAGAAACATACCTCATTCAACTTGAGGATATCGTATTAATTATATCCATGATAGTGGTGAATTAAGTGTCTCTTGGTACGAATGAAATAAATGTTGTGGCAGACATTCATGATACTACAATGTAAATTCAATTTAATATTTTCCATTTATAAACTTCGTTTTGTACCATTTCACGTTTATATAAAACAGCGTAAGAAGATAGCTATTGTCGTGCGTCCACACAACTGTGCGTTCACAGTTTATCGCCATAATTGTCTCTTTCGGTCTAATTCTAATCACCGCATATTTCGCAAAGTACATACGTAACACATTCAACGTTTTGACTGGAATTTTTGGTGACTGTATCGTTCACCATGTTTCTCTTGAAGGCAATCTAACTGGACCATGTATTTATAAATTTTGGAAGAGAGAACAATAATAAGAACCCGCTTCTCTGGATTATGCTTTGCCCGTCCGTCAGTACTTAGATCTACAATTCCCGAATCACTGGATTCGGAGAAAGGAAGTCCGTAGATGGCCCCCACGATCACCAGATCTTTTCTCCATCATTTCTTTTTTGATGTTGTAAGTGAAAATTATTTTTCGCCATCTGCTTCACTGGAAGATCTATTTCAATTCGTCAGCAAAAAAGAATGTTCTCAAAACACACAAGAAATGCTTCGAAATGTGCGACCAGTCCTCTGCAGAATTTTTGTTATTGTATGGAAGCTGAAGGTGGACACTTCAATCACAATAGTAAATAATCCTTCGAAAACAATTTCTTCCAATTAATGGACACCTAAGATTTCGAACGAGCTTTCAAATGATGTTTAGGGTTGTTCTTCCCAATAATCGAAGGATGAAGTCACGATAGCGCAAAAAAATTGTTCTGCAATCGAAAATTAACGTATCCGAGCATTTAACCAAGTATACATTTCAATAAAGTATATTGCAATAATTTAATGGTGCTTAAAATGATTGCGATTTTGATACATTATGCAATATGTAGAATTTAGAATTTCGATGTGATTCTCAATACCGAAACACAAGATAAATCGTCAATATAATCCGGAACTGAGAAGTAGAAAGAAACCATTATTTCGAACTTAAGTTGTATTTCATGAGGTATTGTTATAACTCAATATTTAAGTGTCTGATAAAACATATTCTATTTTTGTTCACTTACTGTTCTATATATTCCTGGATATATTCAGTTATGGTTCCCTGATGAGTCAATGAGTTTTTCAGATACAATACTTCAGCCCAGGATTCAACAATGAGAACTCTCATTTGCTGAGTGCGCGTGCATTTCTTTATTGAAAGAATTGATATAATGGAAGTTTTCCACCTTATAGCTGTATTTTAACTATTTCACGTAACTAGTAAAAATAATGTATTGCAATAATCCAACAATTTAACTGTATCTTATCTAAATTATAGGAATTAACTAAGTCTACGTATAAATAATGTCTCTTATACACAACCTTGCAACAATCGTAATCATCTAATAAACATACTCGTTATTAAATAAAGATAACTTCTCAAGAGTAGAGAAGCAGTATTTCTTACGACCATGAGAAATTTCATTGATTTAGAACAATCAATTTTGTAAGATAATTTATCTGAAGAAAGGAAGCTAAATCAAATATTTGCAGAAATGACTTGATCTAGCACAAGCACATGTATGCACGTATTTGTTTGTTTTTGTTATTGAAGACTGTATTCATAGCCGAAGCATTGATTAATAGAAAATTGCTAATCTGTAAAGTATTGACAGGATCGGATTTAGCGTTACGGTTGTTCTACGAATATTTTTCCGGTTCAGGTTTTATCAAAATTTGGCACAATTCCATAAAAAACATATATTCTTTAGCCGAATTTCCGTACACATACACAATTTTTATGGTACACCTTCTTGAAGCATTCAGTTAGATTTATCGAATAGGTTTCTTGATATATTATTGGTCCTAAGTTTTCATAATTGTGACCATTCAATCCACTCTCAAATATACGGAAATTTCAGCAAAGTTATGCAATAAAACAATTGTATATAAAATATTTCTTCATTAATTCCGAAAACCAACTAAATAACGTTGATTTCTCACATACGCAAAAACTACAATATGACAACGGCGAAAAAACTGTAGGACAACGATTCAGTTCATACTGAGTAGTCTTTGGAGGAACTGTTGGTCTATTTTCATCAATCAATTTGGATTCCGAACTGGAATAAGCACCTTTTAATACATACATTATTTTTGAAATGAAATAATAAATTTCACAAATCTCTATAAAATGGCGCCCATAATGGGGCCGAAAGATGTAAACAAGAATTGATCAGAAACGAAAAAAGCTCACAGATTTATTCTGCCACATGGATTCTTGATCTACAAGATACTGTTTCCATGAAATATAGTTTGAATCCAGCAGTAACCAGTTCACAAAACTGCAAAATGGTTCAACTAATCGTTCTTACAGAAGACCAGTTCAACGCATTGTTCAACGGAATTGGAATTCAACAAAACTTTGTACAAGCTGTTAATGTTTCAGGCTCGTTTGGTTAATGCACCTTCCGCTTCGATTGAAAAGGCGATGTTCAATCATTCATTGACGCAATCACGTCCTGTAAGGATTGTATGAATGTTCCGTACGATAATGCATTGAGGGGTTTTCCAGTGTTATTGATTGATTTAGCTGCTTGCTCAAATAACGGATTCATCACTATCAGCTCAGATGATATGATATATGGTTTGTTATTGCCGGAAATCAGACAAGAAATGCCTCGATTGAAGAGGAACGATTTCAACAAACTGTTGGATTAAGCTGAACTACAACCTACAATACAGAAAGTCGAAACTGACAAAGAGAAGAAATGTAACAATTGCAAGTTTTGTAAAATGTGTAATCACAATATGAACGAATGCGAGTAGTTGACGGCTTTAGAGAAGAAACTATCTCAAAGTCGCAGTAGTAGGAGGACAATTGTAGGCGACAAGCCTTCAATCTAGAAAGGAAATAAGAAGGGCCGACTTCAACCTCAAATTGATTTACTATCGATGTGGAGATCCTGGTTTCCGGAAGAGGAATTTTTCAAAATGTGAACAAGCATCTGAATCGAGTCTTATACTATTACGAGGATGTGAAGTTGGTTACCGAACAATTACCAGGAAAAGACAAAGTGCAGCAGGAGCAATGCTACGCCCTTACCTTCTACTTGAGAAAAATACTCACATCAAACAAAGATGTCGATCAGTTTTGCTGATGGAAGCAATAAATTGCAAGAAGTTTGAGAGCCCACAGTGAATTGGCCCACTCCCTGGCCAGGCGAGGGTTGTCTGGAGCCAATGGTCGGCTTATATAATTGCGTAGGAGTCTCGCCCTTCTGGGCCTACTGGACAAACAGTGCTCTTCATCAATGAGCCTGTGCCTAGGCTCTCAAACGAACTCCTTTCTCTGAACAGAAGGGACTGGAGTCCTAACCGGTCACTGTCGTCTCAACAAACATCTCCACACTATGGGCATCACAGATGACCCAATATGTAGGAAATGCAGAGAGGCGGAAGAAACTGCCCCTCATATCCTGTTGAGATGCCCTGCATTGACATCCCTCAGACACCGTCACTCTGGGGAATCAAAACTGCTCCCAGAACTTATGGAACCCAGCGTTAGCAATATTCTGTGTTTCTGGCGGGCCACAAACCTGCTAGAATAGAAGCAGAATAGCTTCTGACCACTGGCGCACAATGTGCCCAACTAAGTGGCTCAAGTGCATTTGAGGGCTGAGCATCCTCCCCTCAAATGATATGGATGAGGTCTAAAAAAATAAAGTTTCCATTTTTTCTCGAAAATTATTTGTTTATAGGAAACGCCAAAAACTGTTCAAGGGGGCAATTTATAAAAGATGATGCCTTTTATAGAGGGTGGGCTGGTTGGAGTTGAACTGTTCGCCACTCCGAGTTTTGACACGGATCGTCACGACGTAATATTTTGTTACTAGAAATGTAAATAACCAGGAGCAATTAAACTTATATACATTGAAGAGGGCAATTACGAGTAAAACAAATTCCAAATTGGTGGTGGTAATAGTCACCCGCGTTTTTTCATAATCAAATCACAGACGGAAGAGCTTTGATGAATATTTTCTAAACCCATAAATTAAAAAAAAAACTGAAACAACCCTTGTTCATATAAGACTGTTTTTTTTTAATTACTATATTTGAATGGATAGTGAATAACAAACGTATCTCCTGTTAGACTAAGACGGGTTGGACAGTGACAGCACGTCCATTAGTCCCGGATAGCTGATTAGGCTATGAAAAAAGAGAAATGCAAAACTTGACATAGTTTTCAATAGTTTCAAAGCAAAAGATTCAGTTGTAGCCGGAAAAGAATTACTCTTTCATATCGCTGTAAATATATCTTAGACAAGCATTCTGTATTTTTTGGAGTCTGGATTCATTCGCTGCTGTTATAAATGGATGGTGGATGACCAAACAATGATTGAAGTGAGAAAGAACAAGCGCGTTACAAAGCTTACTTTTGATAGGAACTGATGAATATTCTCTGTAGCAATATACTTCTTTCAGAAAAGTAATTGAAGATCTTTCACATTTGGAGATATGACTGGTGAACCACAGCTGATCGTCGAAAACAACATCCAGCTTTTTAGCTTCTTTTTCAGGCGTTAGTATATCATTCACAATCTTCATTTCTAAATTATTGCTTAAGACCTGATCACAATTTTTTTGTTCACAAGAAGTAATTGAGTTACGATTTGCTTTTATTCAGGATGGGAGAGAATATTTTTTGCGTTTAGTGCCAGATTTTCCAGATCTTCATTAATTTTTATATTAGCCTGCATTGCATTTCCGCTTATAATTTTTTATAAAGTTGACTCTTATCCGCATATCTGTGAAGGTTACAATAAGTTACAGAACTCGTAAGTTGTGACGTTAAGTGCTTCTGAGGTAGACGGAAGCACTGAAATGATACTTTCGAGATTCACGTTGACAATTGAAGGTTAGAAGTGAAAGGGTGCAAGTGACATTTGAAGAAAAATCGAGTTAAGTGCAGAATTGGGAATATGAAATGTGCATTTGGTTGATGGTGAAGAGATACAAGTGATTTTTCAATGATCTAGCGCCATATTTCAACAGGGAAAAAACCATGTTACATAAAAGCGAAGGTTCCTTGGAAGCAAAAGGATTCAAGTGCACTTGATTCCTTTTGTCGCCAAGTGAACGAATAGTTTTGGTTGACCATTTGGCGATTGTTTACTATCATATTTTCCTAGTTTTCCACTTCACAGTTAGTTTCACAGTTGCTCTGGTATTAAAGTAGTTTCTAAAATGAAGCCCGATGAGCAGAAAGGTGAGTGGTAATTAGCTGTGCTTATAAATTTGATGCATTTATTTTTGTTCATAACCTTAGGTGAGTGTATAATGATGAGGTCAAAATGATTTCTCATAATCTCTTCCATTTTATAGTTTATCAAGGATCTATCCCAAACGGTTAACAGCTAATACTCTATAGTGACTCCTGCGGTGGCTAGAACAAGAACAAAAATATAGCGAAGCTATTAATGTTTTTAGTACAATGCTCAAGCATGAAAACCATAGATCACAAATTTTTTGAATCAGGACATTCCTACATGGGATGTGATCGCTCATTTGGTCACGTTGAGAGACAAAAAAAAATTTTCCATGTCCATATTCCTGATCATTGTTCAGATGTTATTCGAAGGTCGTCCAAAAACTTTCAGGTGGTTAATATGATAGCATCTGATTTTTTGAGCTTCCAATTTTTACACTCTATTATGAAAGACCCCAGAAAAGACATCGACAAAACACCCTCGAAATGGCGTGATGTCTCTTGCTTTCGAAATGAAAAAGATATTTATTTGTAATTTCCATTTAAACCAAGCATGAACATATTTTTTCTTTTCTTCAATCTGAGACAACCTCCATTCTTCAAAAAGGAAGGACGAATACAAAACTTTCTCATTTGAGTCAAGAACTTTATGAAAATAATTCTTTATGACAACTTAATTCAACTTTTATCTTACATTCCACCAATCCACCATGACTACTATGAATCTTTGGAGCATGAAACAAAAATAGGAAAATGCAGCAACAAAAAAGAAAGATACCAAAAATATTGTAGACACAGTAGAAAACCTCGAAGACAGTTTTTTTCCAATATTTCCCTAATATTATTTGTACTCAGAGTTGTACTTTATTTTGGTTTAATAAGATATTATTATTAAAGAATGTTGAGATACAAGTGATTTTTTGACTATTTCATTTGGAAGCAAAAGGAGTAAAGTGCGTTTTACATAAAAAGGGTTGATGTTTCATTATGTTCTTTAATATTTTGAAATACCTCCTCAAACCCGACCGAACTATGAAAAAAGAACGTTTTTTTTGACTTGATTTTATAATAAGCTTTAGACCCAAATTTTCTTCATTTTCAAAATTTATCACTTGTACCCTTTTGCCTCTTACCCCTTCAATTGATTTATCGTGTACAGGCTATCCAAAATTTGATGATCAACTACATCATTTTCAGAGTTGAAAAAGTTCGTTCTTCCAAACGTGACACACTGTATTTATTGCATGGTCGGATTCAATTCTGCATCGATTCGCTATAACTTTCCTCATAACTTATATATAAAATTTCCGGGAAATAGGTCACATTAACATTTATGCTTTATATCTTCTCATCTTTACGTACGCTTCAGTCTCATGACCATCATCAGAAGACTTATTATGTCTAAAACTGGATTACTTGAAACAAATTGTATTAACACAAAGCGTTGTTATCGCACCAATTTCAATTAATATGCCCACGTCGCCGGAACGAACAGAAACACGAATAATCGAAATTGTAACACATCAATGTTATAAGTATAATATATCAAGAATCCACTGTTAAACAGTACTCTTAATGGATGCGAGCTTCATGTCTATGATCGAGTAACGAGAACATTAGGTTCAAGTTTCCACTTTCAAACCAGATGCTAAGATTTACGAGCTAGTGGAAGAAGGTTTGTCAGTTATTGGAAATATATTCTTGACATTCTACCTGAAATATAGTTTGAACATTATGAAGACGCATGTTGGAATTTGCAAGAGTTTTAATTAATTAAGTAAGTATGATTCTGACTTAGTGTCTGAATATACGTCCTACGATTTACACATTTGGAGTTACGTTTTATGTGAATCATCTCCAGAATATATCATCTATATAATTGGTTCCCTTAGTTAAAATATCAGTAGTTTCGGCTACGTGGGCATATTTATTGGAATTGGTGAGATAAGGACGCTTTGTTTCAATACAATTAGTTTCAAGTAATCCAGATTTGGACAAAATAAGTCTCCGGAAACGAACGTAAGGACGAGAAAATGTAAAGCATGAGTGTTAATGCGACCTATTTCCCTAGAATTTTATATATAATTCATACCTGGGTCAAGAATCTTTATTATATATTTCCCCTTACCTATTCCCAACGATTTTCCTGTTGATCGATATTTATTATCAAAAGACAATGAAACTTCTGAATTTTCTACCTAGTAAGCCATATTTTGACAGGAGTTTGAACAATGTTGATTCTATGTCAAAGCAGTATTTGTTCACAAATTCGTGAGGTATCTATTTACAGTTCTGGTGATTTTGTTAATTTCCTCAAGAACTGTATATGATGGAGGATATTGAATAATATTCCAATAATGATTTGTTAAATTTGTTTCATACCAATGGTGAATGTGCACGAGCTGTCAGACGAACATGTAGATTATTAAAATATCCGGATGTACCAAAACAATAATTTCCGGAAAATTCGCAAGAATCTAAGCTCGGTTCATGGCAGCTGGGAGTGTAAGAGCAACTCGAAATCACCTAAAGCCCGTAATAGATAATGAATATCACGAGGTGAATGTGTTGACGTTTTTTTCAATCTTATCCACGGAGCTTAACTCCAGTAGCAGCGCTGGAGTTGGGTATTTTAAGAGCATCAATCGACAGAATATTAAGAAAACATGGCATGCATCCTTCTTCTGGAATAACTGTGCACGGATTAGGTCTTGGTAATGAAGCAAGACGAGTCGACTTTTGCAAGTCCATGATCATAAAAATGACCGAAGATCCGAGATTTCTTCATAAGATTATGTGGACTGACGAATCTAAATTCATCAGGCAAGGTATTATAAATCCCCGAAATAATCACTACTGGGCACAAGATAATCCACGTGTCATTGGGGAACACAATCATCAGTTTTTTGTTCAGTTATGTACATAAAAGTGGCATATTAAGTGTACTATGGAAATTTGGATAACACTAGACATATGGAGATACTCACATACACATATACTTACTGAATGCTCTTCCCCCACGTGACAGAGCAAACAGTTGGTATTAGCTGAATGTTGCTCCAGCACATTCCACTATAGCTGTACACCAGCAGCTCTGGGGCAGTGTAAACGAACTAGTTCACTCTAGGCCTATACAAACCGGAGAGGAATTATTGTACCATGTTCACGATGCGTTTACTAATCTTAGTTCTGACGAGCTTCGTATGTCTGGTTCGCGAGGAGTATATGAAAGAGTTATTCAGTATTTGAACCAAAATGGCAGTCATATAAAACAATTATTGTAATTCTACATTCATTTATTATTTCTTGTCATTATGTACCAATTTATTCATGCTTTTATTGTGTAATTAAGTTCTAAATTTTGTCTTGTTTTCATGTTCTAATCAAAGTGAATTTCTGCCGTTTCAGTCATGTCCATTTCATTTCGAAAGACAACGATGTTTTGATTTCTGCCAAAAATCACATAAAAAAAGAAAATATGGATTAACAAGAAAACCATTGGAAATAGGTATAGGGAAAGAGCGAATTGATGCAGAATCAAATTCTGCATTCGACCATCCAATAAATACAGGATGTCACATTCCAAAAAACTACCTTTTTCAACTTTGAAGATGATGTCGTTTTTCATCAAATTTTGGATACCCTGTATGCGGAAAATTAATTGTCAATGTGGATTTCAAAAGTATGATTGTTGTGCTTCCGTCTACCACAGAAGCGCTTACCACCAGTTGTTAATAGTTAAAAGATGCCCTGCTCGAAATAAGCTACATCTTTCAAAATTTTCAAAAAAATCAAGTTATCTGAAAAAAAACTGAGAATAGGGATAGTTAAGCCTGATGGAACACATCATGAAATTTTCTCAGGAATCCAAAAATGTATTAATATACGGGGTGTTTTATTCAAAATGAGGAAGTTAATGTACTCTTACGGTACAACCGGAAGTGATATGACTTTGAAAATATTTTGTGATTGATGAAAATCTTGAATAACTCCTTAGTTCAAAAATTTGGCATTCTAAGCTTTTTTTAACCACGAAAAGTTTGTAATGATATCATCGGTAACGTCACTGAATGCTAACTAGAGCCTGGGATTGGAGGCCTTTTGAATGTGATTTCCGTAATGGGGGCAAATTTCTCAAAGAGCTTAACCTATTGAAATATTCCACTTTTCGTGAAATATCTCTAATGAAAAAAATTTCATCAAGTAGTAATTCATGAAGTTCTTTTTTGGAATTATGTTCATCAATTCTCTTAAGGAGTCGTAGTTTTTCAAAAGTTGCTGCATATTCATATTTATCAGTATCTGATACACATGATGTAAGATGACGATCAATTATATCGTTAAGTTTCAATAATAGCATATTAAAGAGAGAGTTTCCTAAGACTCGTCTTAAAGCACAATTCAAGTTTAAAGTTTTTTAAAGAATGAGTGCTTCAAGGTCTTAGGAAACGAGTTGTTTATACTATTTTTTGTAATTTGCCCTTTTTATGCCGTTTTTAAACAAAAAAGTTTAATTTAGTCCATTTAAGGATTTTTATGGTGGTTGGTAACATCTTAATTTTGAAAGTGAAAATTTGATTTAGTGGTTCTGTGATCGCTTTTCGTTTTATCAAAATTCTGTCACAAACCATGAATATGGAAGAATAACACCAGAAAACGACTATTAGTACAAATATCTAAGCCATATTGTGTATTAGCTGAAATCAATTTTTCCAGTGGACACGTCGGCGACTTTCTCTTCTTGAGTTGTTGACGCTCGACACTGTCATTTAAACTGACATAATGATGACAAGATAATTCCGCATCAAGCTCGCCAACCTAAAAATTTTCGTAAGAAGTTCCGTGCTTTTTTGGATATTAAGACACGGCGAGTGATGACGTTGCGTTCGTTAATAGGTCGATTACAAAATCAAAATGGAGGCAAATTACAAAAAATATTTTTGAAATGTTTTCGACTGCTGGTAATTATTATATCTATGAGTAAGGCCATAAGATTGTAGTGAGAGGCTTAAAGCGTTCGAATGATATTCTTGGTCAACGTTGAATTCTCCTAGGCAATATTTATCATTGCTGATAGGAATGCATACAGTTAGGAATGACTCAAATGCATCTAGAAAGTCATTCCGATCGAGATGGTTTGAGGGGTTGTATATCACGACGAAGATATTTTTTTTAGTATTAATGTTGGGTAGTAGTCAGAGTGGTTTTATAATTACATTAGTAGGGATTTCTAAGAATTTAATTTGAGATTTTACATGAATCTCAACCCTGCCTCTTCGGGATCCTCTATTTTTGCTAAAAAAATTGCACCATTCAATGTCAATCTTGAATGTGGTATAGTCGATCTCCAACCATGTTTCAGTAACGCACAAATAGTATGATACTTTGTCCTTCTGCCTGATCAAATCCCTAACCTCATTAATTTTAGGTATTAAAGATCTAAAATTTAAGTGAGCAATTTCAAAATCCATTAAATTCTCTTCCAAAGTTGATAAAAATTAACATTCACATAATTTATAAAAATTGAAATGTATATGAAAAATATCACAAAAAAGGGAGAACGAATATGTATTAGTGTATGAAAAGATATAGGGAAGAATCCTTCAAATACTTGATTCGATATAGTTGAAGTGATCTATTATGTTATTTAGATGCTATATTAATGTTGTAACAAGAACACTAGAGAAGGTACAAAAGTACTTTAAGCTCATCTAAATTTTCTTAACTTGGTATCTTACGCAATTTTCAAAGCAGCTTCCAGTTTTGGCCTTATACCAGTTAGATCAAAATCTTCATTGTGATTAGCTTAATTTCTTCGAGCAGTTGTGAATTACTAATATCTGGATCTTTGGACATACTCCAGAGTATAAAATGATGATTTGAGGTGATTGCCTGCAGATTGGCGATGGTTTGGAGAACAAAAAAAAAACGTACAACTTGATAAGCGAAGCAAAAGTGTGATGATATATTGAAGAAGTTTGCCTATTGATAGATAAACCTATTCAATCAGTTGATGTGTGACTAGCAATAAACACTATTTTATTCACTGCTATAAATCACGTCCGTCTAGCTGCACATCCCGTGGACTACCCGAAGAAACTTCAGTATCCACATCTCCTTACCGAATGACAGCTCAGGATAAAGTCCTTCGTGATCAAGTGGATATAATATTAAAGTATGATTTTATCGAAAAATGTGAGTCTTCTTATGCTTCTCCAGTAGCTTAAATGCCTAAGAATGATGATAGCTTACAATTTTGGGTGGATTACCGATTATTACACGCGAATACAGTTACCAAGCCTATTATTGAATCCTTTTCAAACGAATGCCTTTTGGATTAAAAAAGAACGCTATGTTCGAATGCAGTAATAAACAAAACGAAGCTTCGGTCGACTCAAGATGTACCTGACTACAGCTCCAACTCTGCTACAGGCGTTGGAGGTTGCCAGTCATCTCCTTATGTCAGCCGAGCTGACATAAGGATACATTGAAGGAAGTGAGATATTGATAATTACGGATCATCAGCATTTGAAATGATTGATGACGTGTGAATTATTCACCGCACGATGGGTATTAACAATACATCAATACAACTTACAAATAAAATATATGTTATTGCCAATACATTGTCTCGAACTGCCGGAAAAGAACCTTGCGAAGAAGTGGCAATCAGTTCATGTGTGCAATTTCCCAAAACGTGACGATCGGGGAGTACGTGATAGCCAATTGGCGAATCTGGATATAATAATATTGGAAAGATAATCGACGCTAACAAGACTGGTAATCACCCGGGAATTGCAAATTGGTCAGCACGTAGTTTTGTAATGTGTGATGTATCGTGATGAAATTGATAATGATAGTGTGGACATTTGTTTAGGCGTGCCCTTGAAAGTGAGGGGTGATCTAATGCACGAGATCCATGACAGTCCGACGGCTGGACACTACGGGGTTGATTGAACAGTTCAGAAAATCGGTAGGAAGTTCTATTGGTCAGACGTGCGTCGTGATGTGACCTTATATGTCAAGTCATGAAGCTTCTAACGTGAAACCTACTGGTTTTTTTATTCAGTTCACTACCAATTCGGGAGGAGGGTGATCGTTATATTTTCAGTGTTGGAAACGTGGCGAGCATAAGAGTTGAACTATCTTCTCCGATAGAAGCGACAACTGCTATCAGTGCAACAATCTTAACGAATGTGGTTTTCCCACAATTTGGGTTTGCCATAAAGACTCATTTCTGATAATGATGTGCAGTTCGTCAGTAGTCATGCAGTGCCCCATCCATCATCTTCAACAATGATCGAGACCACTATACCATCCTCAAAAGAATTCCGTGGAAAAGAATAATCGTGATTCAAAAGTACAGCTACTGGTTGCGCTCCAGCATACCGATTGGTCGGAGAAACTGCCATTTGCCATGAAATCAGCTGTATGTTCTTCAACGAACGTGACGTCAGCCTTTATGGCTTATGCAATGAAACGCAAACGTTCACAGAGATTTTTGGACGGTAGTACTCAGTAAAAATTTTGGACCTCAGATCAGGTCATATTTTTGGAAAAGTGATAATAAATATGAAAGCAGTAAAGGAAATCATCAAGATGGGAAATGATAAGAGGAAGGAATCTAATCAGTCCTTAGCAGTGGGTGACCTGATAGAAAGGTCAGTACTTAGTAGAGCACAGGGGGTCGATCAAGTAATCTGTTTCCGGAGCGCGATGGTCCTTATCAAATTATATGGGAATTAGCATTTGAAGCTCACGAAATAGCTTCACCCGATCAGTCTGATGTGAGTCTTGGAAAATATGTGTGAAAGTGACCTAACTCTCTATAATTCAACTCTGAAGGTAAACACGAATCCTGTCAGAAATGTAAAAAGTCGTGAGCGACCCAGGAGTTAGATGTAGTGCATTTTCTGAATCTTGATACTTAACTGCTTCTAGGTCCCGTGGAGGAGTCTGTAGCGGAAAAGAGGATATGATGTTTATCTTAATGCCATGTTGTATTGTTATTTGAGTTGATTCTATTTATGAGTCCTCTGTGTGGTTGTTATAGTGATAAAGATCTATTTTCGTCTGTAATGAAGTATGTCATCAATTTCATCATTCTTTCAATACATGTATTATATTTCGGATTAAAATAATAAATCTCACAAATCTCTGTCCATAATATGTTTAATTGAATATGAATAATAAAGACTTGCTTCAACGTTCAGACAGCTTATCTCTTCTATCTTTATCAAACATTGTTACGTCAATTGGTGTTTCCATTTATTTTAGAAAAAAACAGATCTCTATGATCCACGTCTGCAGCTGACTCATGTTTAAACATTCAAATAAAACTGCAGAAAACATTAAATCCACAGTTATTGAAGCGTATGGCCAATTATAAAATTGAAGTTCATGAAATAGATTGAAATACGCTAATCCAACACCTAAAATAATATTTCATTCTTTTCACATGTTCAAATGATTTCGATAGTTCTACGGAATTTATTACATATATATATATATAACTTAAGAGATATAGAATTAAATTTTCTGAATTATGAAGATAACTTAGATAATTTAACATAGGATTATAAAGATGAATAAACGTAAAAGATTGAACCATAGGCGGGATTCGAGGTTTATATTTACAAAAATATAAGAATCTAACAGGACCGAAGTGGTGTAATTGGTAAACACCCTGGACTAGAAATCCAGAAATGTGGGTTCGAATCCCGCCTATGGTTCAATCTTTTACGTTTATTCATCTTTATAATCCTATGTTAAATTATCTAAGTTATCTTCATAATTCAGAAAATTTAATTCTATATCTCTTAAGTTACATACACGATAGTGGCCAATTAGGCAAAGAAACTTCAAACTTGTTTATAATTAACCAGAACAATTCTCAGTCAGTTCTATTGAAATATATAAGAACCAGGATGCTGTCATTTGAATAAGAACTGTCAAGTAACTGCCAACCATAGCAGTACTAACCTACAATCCTTACTTCAAAAAACGACTGAACTTCAGATGAATGAGCGTGAATAGTTGATCTATGGTAGGGCATCGAATCGCATTGTGTTTATCAATGATCTACTATCCTTTCAGAGGTTTATATTTACAAAAATATAAGAATCTAACAGGACCGAAGTGGTGTAATTGGTAAACACCCTGGACTAGAAATCCAGAAATGTGGGTTCGAATCCCGCCTATGGTTCAATCTTTTACGTTTATTCATCTTTATAATCCTATGTTAAATTATCTAAGTTATCTTCATAATTCAGAAAATTTAATTCTATATCTCTTAAGTTACATACACGATAGTGGCCAATTAGGCAAAGAAACTTCAAACTTGTTTATATATATATATATATTTATATATATATATATATATATATATATATATATATAAATATATATATATATATATATATATATATATATATATATATATATATATATATATATATATATATATATATATATATATATATACTAACGGCCGATCACTTGTCTCAACACCTGCTACAAGTTATTTACACGTATGCTAGGTTGTTGTTGAGATCGATCGGTCCAGCGAGCAGCGTGGGGCAAAGAAAGGCATGGAGGGTTGCCGGGAGAACCTGGTGATAGATAGATCTATCACGCAGGACTCCATACTCTACAAGAGCAACCTTTCCATGGCCTGGATTGACTACCGCAAGGCATTTGATTCAAAATCACATGTGCTATTATTATACTTGCTCCAATGCCTTGCGGTACCAACCCCACTAGTGAGATGCATAGAACATCTGTTGCCACTCTGGAAGACCCGTTTTGCCATCACATCAGGCACACGACGAGTCTTGACAGAGTTGGTAACATTCAAGAGGGGAGTTAGCCAAGGAGACTCCTTGAGTCCCCTCTTGTTCAATATCTCACTGCTGCCGCTCTCCATTGCTTCAAGACGGACTCGTGGATATTACTCTGGACCACCGAACGACCGGAGGCATCAGATCGCCCATTTATTTTACGTGGATGATTTGAAACTGTATGCCTCTGGGGAGGAGAACCTCCATCAATCTCTCAATGTGGTTTAGGAATATACACGAGCCGTAGGCATGGAGTTGGAATTTGACAAATGCGCAGTGTTTCATTTGAGGAGAGGACGATCTCCGGAAGTGTACGAGAATATGCAGCTTGCCGACGGAAGCATCTTTAAACACCTTGATGCTGGGAAGACTTATCGATACCTGGGAATTGAACAGCGTTCTAATTATGACGCTTCCCAGTTAAAGGTGGCTCTCCGCGGCAAATACAGAAACCTTGTTCGAAAGATTTGGTCTTCCGAACTTTCGAGTGGGAACAAGGTGTCTGCAACAAATATGCTTGTCGTTCCAGTCCTGCTTCACTCTTTTGGAATGGTGAAATGGACGGTCGATGAGCTGCATAGACTCGACAAAGACACCCGGAGAATGATGCATATCCATCACAGTTTGCATCCTGGGTCGTCCGTTTCCCGCATTTATCTCCCACGTCATCGGGGAGGTAAGGGACTCCTCAGTCTGGAGGGTCTGCATCGATGTGTGATTCTGAGTATAGCTTGTAAAGTTCTCAGGAGCTCGGACCCCCTCCTGTGCTTTGTTAAAAGTCACGAATTGGCCGGAGTGGGGGCATTTATCGTTAAGGCAGCACAAAGAGCTGGGGAAGAACTTGGTCTCGAATTTGAGATCAGGCGAGAAGGCTGACTAGAGGGCAACCTCGAGGTCCTACCTTCTCGCCTGAAAGCCCAGATAAATGCCGCGGAGCAAGATCTTATGCTCAGGCATCATGTTGACAAGCCGATACACGGTGTTTTCTCTCGAAACATCGAAACGCTCGGCTTGTCAACTAGGCTGACCTGTGGCTACCTAAGGTCAGCCGGGCTTACATCCGAGACTGAGGGAGTTACCGCAGCTTGCCAAGACGGCGTAATTAACACCTTGGTCTATCGTCGCAATGTGATGGGTGTGCAGGTCCCTGATGTCAGCTGCAGGGCCTGTCGAAAGGCGCCTGAGACGCTTTTCCACCTTCTGTCGGCATGTCCGACAAAAGCGGCCTCGGCGTATACCCATCGCCATAATGCGGCCCTACGGGTGCTGTATTACCATCTAAGGCACTCGTACGGGATAGACCTAGAGCCGGTGCAGCCTTACATTCCAGGAGATATTGAGTTCGTTGTCGGAAACGAAAAATGCCAGATCTTCTGGAATTACCCGTTTCCGACCGTCAGGTCCATACAAGTAAATAGGCATGACGTTGTCCTCCTAGATAAACTAATCAATACTATGTATGTCATCGAATTCTCCGCTCCGGCAGAGAAGAACATAGTCTTGAAAGAGGAGGAAAAATGGACAAAATATCAAGATCCCTGTTCGAGCTCCGCTCGCTATACCCAGGCCACAAGGTCGTATTAGTGGTTCTGATCATCGGTGTTTTGGGCGGAATTCGATCTTCGCTGCGTTCAAACTTGAAGATCATTCCGGCCTGTAAAAACTCGGCGCAGATCTTGATAGACCGGACGCAAAAGGCAGTCATTCTGAGTTCAATTAGAATACTGAGGGCATACGATTTAGGAACCTGAAGCTACTTACCGACCGGGGGGAGGAGTAGCTTCGGTTAACCACCTTTTAGGTTTTTCTGGCGCGACTGCTGCGATGTCGTCGGAGCTCTCAGCAGCCCCGACCAGGTTTGTATGTAAATATATATATATATATATATATATATATATATATATATATATATATATATATATATATATATATATATATATATATGTTACGGTAAATGTACACTCTTGGGAAATGTACACTTTTACCGTAAAATGTGTACATTTCCCAAAAAGATATATATGTAAACTGAATATATAATGTATATGTACATTTCCCGGCAAATGTGTACTCTTGCCTTCACGGTTTGGTAAATGTATACTCTTACCTTCATGTTTTAAGGAAAGTTGGAATACAAATAAATTTAAAATGTTGTTACAGTAAAAGAATATTTACTTAAATAAACATAATACAAAAGGCTTCAATAACGAAAATTATTTTAATTAAAACCTGTAAATGACAAACAAAACATACTTTTCTTTGCATATTATATAATATGTCGTAGGTTATGATCCCAATATTCATAAATACAATTTTCGTCCTAGTTTTTCAGGACCAATACGATGGGAATCAAACAAACAATAATAATAACATCCTTTTCTTTATTATAACAGTTACATTTTATAACTATGAAGGAACATATAGAAATTTCATCATGATAAAAGTTTTATTTATCTGAGCAAGAATTGCTATTGTAGCACTTGGAATTACATAATTACATATTAGCATTTTTACAACTGCATTTTTTTGAGGAACACGTTCCTTTAGAGAAGCATCTTTCAACATATTAGCATTTTTACAACTGCATTTTTTTGAGGAACACGTTCCTTTAGAGAAGCATCTTTCAAAACCTTGTCCACCAGTAAGGGACTGCATTCCTATAATTTCTCTTACCGATTTCTCAACATCTTGAGGAACATCTTCGTATGATATAAACTTTTGTTCGCAAATGACGAATTCATGCCTAGAATAAGATTGTTTTAAAACTCCCTGTTTAGTTCCTAATTTGTATAAATTTTTATAGTCATCTCTAGACAAAACAATGCACAATCACAGCAGCAGGAAATTTTTCTTTCGAAAGATTACACATTTTGATAACTTGATTTTCTGAATTTTTCCTTGCTTTCTTTCGAGCATTATCAATTAAAATTTTCTTCTCGTTTAAAACAGAATTTAACTCAAAATTCCCATCTTTATCTTCAATTTAGTTGCATAATAAACCATCATCCAAAATTATGTCTAACGTTTCAATGGAAAATTCATCGTTTTCTGCGAGTTTGCTATGTGGTGAATTGGCTATGTGTACTCCTTCTAGTAATTGCTCTAACTCTTCTTCTGTTTCCAGCTGTTCAACAGATTCCATAGGTAAATTTGATGTTTTCAAACCCAATTTCATTCTTGTTCCGAATAAAGCTTTATAGGGAGTTTGCTTTATACCCTCATGAAAAGCTCTATTTCTCATCAGTTGAACATATTTTAAACCTTCTGACCACTTGGTTGTTTGGTTAGTGATAAGCCAGGTTGTAAGCATATTTTGAACATCTTGATTCGCTCGCTCTATCGAGCCCTGGCCTTGGGAATGGCGAGGCTTCCCGTGTATTATTTTCACACCATCCCACATATTTGCTAATTCTTGGATAATTTTATTTGCAAACTCCCTACCATTATCATTTTGTTTTTAGTGGGCGCAGTACAACAAATTTGGTTCAATGATCTTGATAATTTAAAATCATTATCTGGTTGTGTTTGTAAATCTATAAGATCCACTTGACACCTAGAATTCATTTCACTCGTCAAAATTGGTTTTATCACAATTCCTTTTTTCTTGCCCTTTGCCTTTTTTTGACATGCTTCACATAAAGATAAATACAACATACCTGCTTCAGTAGTGATGTTGTTGTATTTGTTATTAATTTCTTTCACTAATCTGTTTCGGCCACCATGGCCAGTTTCAAAATGAGCATCGTGTATAATTCCATAAGTTTCTTCAATTGTTGCAAAATATTTTATGCTACCCCCTTCTTTTAATGGACTTATTAATTTTTCTTCCTTCCCTACCACTATCATATCGTATCTTTTCAGCCGGCGGTAATCTACATCACTTTTATTCTTTTCTTTTAATTTTGCTGCCTTTACTTCCAATAATATTTTTTCATACTGATGTTGGTTTAAATAAATATTATTTTTGTTTTTTTGTGATACAATCTGTTCTAGTTGGTTTTCAAATTTTTCTTTTTGTTCCATTGTTTTTCAAAAATTCTAACTAAAAAAATATTTTTTTTGTAGAAAAATTGAAATTTTAAATCTATAATTATGATAATTTCAACTTACCTGAGTCTTATTTCTCTAAATGTCTTGAATTGTATCCAGAAATCTTCAGTACTATGGCATTAATTTGTAATGTAGTTATTGTAGGGTACATAAACATAATAACATTAACATTATAGATAAAGCACTTGCACGAAATGTGAACATGAAATAGCAGCGCCTACTGAACTAGCCGAAACGGTAGTTACCACTACAAGTGCGCATGCGCACCACATTACTAGCACTTGCGATTTTGTATTTTCTATGCTCACATTTATCAAAACGACATGGTCATTGTGAATTCAATGTACATTTCCCTTCTTTGAAATTGTAAATGTTAGTTGAATGCACATTACCCAAACGAAGAGGCAAATGTGCACATTTACCGGAAAATGTGTACATTTGCCACAATATCTACTTTTACCGTAACATATACATATATATATATATATGTAATATATATATATATATATATATATATATATATATATATATATATATATATATATATATATATATATATATATATATATACATATATATATATATATATACATATATATATATATATATATATATATATATCAAAAAAATTGGAAAATGGAAATAAAGTATTTAAATATGTGTGGTTCAAAAACTATTTGTAGGGAAACATGAAACAAGCAAAACTATTATCATTAGAAAACTTGATGATTTGTCAATTTTGTAGATATTTGGGAATCTTTTTTTAGAATAAGTAATGTTCATATGGCATTTAAATACTCGTAAGCAATGGCTTCCGACACCCTAGAAATAGCTGAAAATTTAGATAACATTTTAAATACAAAAACAGTCACTCTAAATACAGATGAAGTGGCAGAAAATTTATTTAGTACAAGTGAACTTACAATTTTTCATTTAAACATAAATAGTTCTTCAGGACATTTCAACGAATTAAAAATTCTCTTACAAACATTCTTCGATCATAAATTTGATATTATTATTTTAACTGAAACATGGCAAATTAGTTCAGAAAATTTCAATATACCGGGGTATAATAACCACTTCAATTATGGAAATATTAATAAATGCGATGGAATAATTATTTTTATAAAAGCTAGCATAAATCCGAAAGTAGACACTATAAATTCTCTTAACGTAAGCACAATGCGAATAACCTTTTCCTTACAGCATAATGAACAATATGGAATCACTGCCATTTACCGGAATCACGGAAACAAGAAACAAGATTTCATTGACAATTTACCTTCTTACCTAGGAATCTGTAATTTTCAAAATGAAATATTTCTAGTGGATTTAAACATTGACATACTTAATCCCGATAATATAGCAAATGGATACATGAATATATTATGTGAATTTGGTTTTAAATCCGCAATAAATAAAATCACGCGAGAAACTGCACACAGCAAAACGTGTATTGATCATATTTTGTAAATACCCCCAAACCTATCTCTGAACTAGATGGAATAATAATAGAACCAAGCATTACTGATCACTATGTTACAATCCTAAACATAAAACAAAACTCAAAAAAAGAAAATTCTGTCTCAAAAAATTATACTGAAAACTCTCAGTGTAAGCAAATCTTTGACGGGAAAAAATTTGAGTCTATTTTGAGTATACAAAATTGGGAAGACATTCTAGATTCAAGCTGTGCAAACACTGCAACAAATAATTTTGCAAAAAAAATAAAAGAAATCTATGAACGATGTGTCAACATTATTTTCCCAAATAGTGAAAATCGTAGACGCAAATGTTGGATTACAGAAGGACTGGTAAATTCAAATAAAAAAAAGACAAACTAAAACAATTAAGCCTTAAATTTCCGAATAATATTATACGTGAAGGAAACTTCATCTCATACAGGAATATGTTGAATAATTTAATTAAAACTACAAAATCAAACTATTTCAAAAACGCGATTCATGAAGCTAAAAATAATAATAAGAAAATATGGCAAATTATAAAGGCAAGCTCAAATAATATCGGCAAAAACACCTCCCAAATAGGAGACATAATTGATCCTTCAGGAAAAAAATGTATTAATACTCAATCTACGGAAATAATAAACTCACTAAAAAAAGGGAAATCTCACGGAACAGACAATTTGACGGTTAAAACGTTGCAAGAAGTAAAAGACTTCATATCAATACCTTTGACGCATATAATAAATTCAATTCTATCATCTGGTGTTTTTCCACAACATCTTAAACAATCTGTAATAACACCTGCTTTTAAATCTGGTGATGAAGAAAACGTTACAAATTACCGACCTATTTCTGTAGTTTCTAACTTTCCTAAAATTGTCGCAAAGGTAATTAATAACAGATTAATAATATTCCTTGAAAGTAATAACTTATCATCAAATTTGCAATTTGGTTTTAGGGGAGAGAAGAATGCTGAACATACAACTGAAATCGTTACCGAAAAAATCTATAACAGCCTAGATGATAGAAAGCCATGTGCCGGAGTTTTCCTTGACCTCGCAAAGGCTTTTGACACTGTCAGCCACTCGATATTATTGACTAAACTAGAAAATATTGGAGTTAGAGGCCTTTGCAATGAGTTATTTGAATCATATCTATCAGATCGAAATCAAAGAGTAAAAATAAACAACACTTTCAGCTCCACTACAAACACAAACTATGATGTGCTGCAAGGTACTGTATTGGGACCTGTCCTTTTCTTGTTTATATTAATGATCTTTCAATATTTAATACGAGTAATTGTTACATAATATCCTACGCTGATGATACAAAACTTTTCTGTCAAGGCAAAAACTGGGACGAAATAAGATTGAATATCAAAAGGAAAATGTGTGAAGTAAATTATTGGTTAAAGGAAAATCTTTCGTCGTTGAATATTGAAAAATCATTTTGCATACCTTTTACATCATATAAAAATGGTTTACCAACTTATAAGGAAATCTCTCTCCATGACAATACATTAGGTATGACGAATATATGTCAAAATCGATTAAAAATAACAAATAAAACTAAATATTTCGGTATAATAATTGATTCACATCTCAAATGGAATTACCACATTGAATCATTAATGAAAAAGACGAGAAAACTGTTTTATATTTTTAGAAAGTTGAGATCATTTCTAGATCTGGAAGTGCTAAAAAATTTATATTTTGCCTTGGCGTAATCAATCCTTCATTATGGAATTATTGGTTGGGGCGGGGCATATGACAATACTCTGAAGCCACTATGTATTGTACAGAATATACTTCTATGAATATTTTTCAAATCGGCTCTTTTCAACACAACATCTCTATAAAAATGCTAAAATCTGTAATATAAAACAATTATTCATAAAATCCATTATACTTAATGTAATGCAAAATAATATAAATTCAACTGAAATTTCCCATACTCATAAGACAAGACAAAACTCTAATTCTAACATGATTACTCTAGTGGCAGAGAAAACTGTAGGTCAAAGATCTAGCACTTACTTAGGGCCCCGATTCTTTAATAACCTCCCAAAAGATTTACGCGAAGACAAAAATGAGAATACTCTAAGAAAAAAAATAAATAACTTTTTATTAAATAATGATGTATCATCATTATTACAATATCTGTAACATCACTAGGTCTAAATAAATTTATGTAACGTAAACATTTTTTCTTAGTTTCTAGAGCTATATCTATCGGAGGTCAATGAGGAATTACTCTAAACGAATTAGGTTTGAAATCTGCAAAGTTCATAAATCTTGCATAAAATATATAATTGTTAAAATACATATCTTTCCTTAAATTTAATTTGAAATATGTTAGTAACTCAACCACACTACTGAGTCACATACAGCTCGATCCATGCGCAAGCATTTGCTTAGATGGATATTGCTGAAAGAACTAGGTATCAAATAGTTTAAGTTTACTATAAATATATCTATTTTTGTGTACCTAAGGAAAATATTGTAACTAATTTATAGAAGGAAAAAATGAATTTACTTTACTTACTTTACTTTACTATATATATATAAAGTAGATACTGGAGATACGTTGACACCTCATATATGACGTTGTCACCTCCGACTTCGGAGGCGACAACGTTTTCTCATGTTTTCATTGCCTCTGGAATCAGTAGGCTTCCCAGAGCCCTAGGCAGAAATTTTTGTCGGAGGCCACAAAGTAATCTCTATACTCACAAAAGAAATTTTTAGTTCCCGTATATACCGCTGGCGCTGGTGTTGAACAAAACTTATGGGGAGGGCACGTTGTCGCCTCCGATTATATAAATCTTATTTTTGCATCACATACGTTACGCTGCTGCCTCCGCTGAATGGCAACGTCGGGAGAGAGGTAATGTTCGTATTATTTCTATGAGTATGTGAAGCTCGCGGAATTATAAAATGAGTGCAGTCACATATAACGATGTCATCAAGAACTAAGATGATATTAAAAATATGCAATAGGTACCAACAATCATTTAACATTTATAAGCCAACAAATTTATTGACTGTATATAGTATCACTCTATTCAAGGAATATTCATGGTAGCACAACCACTGAATGTTCTTCATAATTTTCATTCGTTTATAAATTAGAATGCACCTAAATATTCGACACCTATCTAGTATTTTGAAATAATTCAATTCTTAATGTGGTATATCCCTGATATTTTAATTTGTAGTGCTTTGCATTGAAGGCTGATATTATTCAAAGATAGCATTATGTGATGTTATCTCATCCGAGCGACTCTTTACATTTCGCCGACCTCTTCGTTGGCCTAGTGAGAACTGTATGTATCGTCACTGTAGACATTCGGCTTATGCTAGTTGCACTTTAATTGTAACAATCGAACATAAAAGTGAATATGTTCGTGCATAGCCGAATCATAATGTTAAACATGGGAAGACGTGATGCGGCTCTTTGCAAAAATGGAGTAAAATTCACAGGAATAGGTCTCCCGAATACAAGATTATGGTTTGAGTGTGCTTTCTCGGCACTTACCTACTTGGAGTAGTAGGGGAAGAATCGAAATTTGAGTTTTTTCGTTTCTGAAGGACCACAGCGAGATTCATAATGTAAAGAATGCGTTCTTTACAATAAAGCTCTCAAAGAATCGATGGTGGAAGCCGTTACTTTATGGTAATTTATCATTTTGATTATATGAAATAATAACTACTTCGTTTTTATACCACTTTTATTAATAATGACGTGAAAACGTAACTATAGTTTCAACACCGAAGTGCCACTATCAAACAATTAGAAAATTATGAAGGAATCAATGAAACAGTTCACGTATAAATAGAGAAGAGTAACGTAGGGTTGAGATCAAGGGATCAACGGAAATTCCAAAAACAGGTAGATCCTAGGAAAGTACAGTATTATATAATAAACATAGCAACAATTTGCCAATTAGTGTGATTATAATTTAATATTCTAAGAATTATTCAAAGAGCGGTTTGAAAGACAATACAGTATTACATAGTAAACAAGTTAACAATTTGTGAATTAGTGTGATTATAATTCAATATTCTAATAATTATTTTAAGAGCGGTTTGAAAGACACATGAAAATATCACTTCGATATAGGTCTAACTGATCATTAAGGATATTTTTATTAGAGTTTTTGACACTTTTATGAATCTCTATGGATTCTAATGTATTCTATTTGAAACCTCTGGTGTGGTTATGTAAAATGCTTAGGCTATCTAGATTAGGAAAATTATGACCAGTTTGTGAAAAATGATTAGCAAAGGTTGAGTCAGTTTTGTTGATTCTAAGCGACCGAAAATGTTCTTCGTATCTTCATTTGAAATCACGACAAGTTCTACCTATATAAAAGTAATCACAGTCTGAGCAAAGCATCTTATAAACCCCAGGTTTTCTATATTAATTGGTTTTGTCTTTGGCGTTGTATATATAGTGGCAAAGTACATTTTGAGGTTTAAAACTGATTTTAAAATTATGGCGTGATAAAATGTAAGCAATATTTTCGCTTACTGTACCAAAATATGTCAAAGAGATGAGTTTAGTGGTAACATCTATGTGTTTTATACGCGGATAAGTTTTATAGAAAGTTAATTGTTGTTTGCGATTTATTAGTTTAATTATTTGATCTACCGGAAAACCATTCTTGATGGCTATTCGTTTCATCGTGTTCAACTCAATAGTGAGGTATTCTATTGACAATGGTATCGAAAATGCTCTATGGATCATTGAGTGATATGCTGCTAATTTATGGCTACGAGGGCTAAACAATGAGTTCGGAATAGTACTGTCTGTACAAGTGGGTTTCCTGTAGATATTGAAGTTTATTTTATTATGGTCACGTATTAGTGTTAAATCCAAAAAGTTTAATGTTCTATCTTTTCCTGTTTCCAACGTGAATTCAATTTTTGGGTGAAGTTGGTTAAGAATGAAAGGAAGAAATTCAATCGTCTGGATGTGCCTTCGAAAGAGGCAAGTACATCATCTACGTATCTGTACAAAAATTGAATATGTTTTTTTGCTAAAAAAATTTCTTGAATTTCTGGTTTAATTCGATTGCAAGGTTCCTTGTTGGACTATTGATTTGAGACACTACAGGTCGTGTGAGGGCATTTTCTTTATGATTTTTAATAAGTCCGTATAGTTTAGGAGAGCAAGGATTGCTATTAATGAGTTTATATTTTTCGAAACCACTGTCAAATAAAATTTCACTATTTTGTAGGGATTATTTTGTTTTTAATTGAAAAGGTTAGTTGGATCTTTACGTATTTCGTTTTATTCTGCTTGAATAAATACTGACATTTTATCCTCATAATCTTGTTTAGGGAATATTGAATGAACTTTGCCATCTCATATACAACGCCTAAGACAAAACCAATAAATATAGAGAACCTGGAGTTTACAAGATGATTTGCACAGACTGTGATGACTTTTATATAGGTAGAACTTGTCGTAATTTCAAATTAAGATACGAAGAACATTTTCGCTCAACAAAACTCTCAAAATAACTCTTTGAATACTTTCCTAGGATAAAAACAAAGTAGTTATTATTTCATATAACCAATAAAGCTCTCAATATTTTTCCCAAATCTGCGAACTTCATTGTTTAAACAATGACACATTAGAAAAAAAAATTGTTTCTGTCATTATCAAGGAACGCTGTGTTGTAAATTAGAAAATCTGATTTGATTGGAAGGTATTTGAAAAGCGGGTCTTCTAAGATCAATTACAACCTTTTATCTTCAACCGTTAGTTTGTCATTAACGAATCAATGTTTCGATTAACAATTTCTTATTCAGAAAGTAATAACTATTTTCAGATAATAGCTGAAAAATATTGAATTTTCATCACGGAAGTTGTATTTCTATTATTCTTCGGATATATTGCATATTAAGCTAGTTATTAACAATTCAAAAAAACTAGTCTTTGGAAAGGTTTTTTCACTCAAAACTCCCTGCTATGGCTAAATATGGATAATACCTATCAATTATATATCGTCCTGCACAAAAATTATCAATTCAAACCATTCGTTCAATTTTTTGGAAAATGCTACATGAACAAAAAGAATATCTCCGTAGTAGAATGTTGTATTAACAAGTGGTCTTCGAATCAATATATTGGCGCGAAATGAAAATTTCACGTCTAAGGAGACCTAAATGCTATAGTCGGAAGCTGAAATACCTATTTTTCCGGTGTTGCTTCGGTTTTCTCACAATTGTTTATTTAAATTTTGTGGAGCAAAACTTGAGTCAAATTGAAAGTAATACGTTGGTAAACTTACTACGATAACAGTTCTACAAAATCCGTTAGATATTTTATATGTTTGTATCACTCTTAAAAAGGTCAGTTTATCATCGCCCGACGAACAGGGGCGTATGGAAGCGCATGAGCGGTCTGAGCGACATATTCAAAATTCTAGCGGCAGAAGTGGAGGTTTATTTTACTAAACGCCATTTATTAAGAACGGTATGTGCAGGTACATTTCTCACAGACCAAATTTTCCTCGGCTGCTAGATCTCGAGATACAGCATCCGCTTTTTTTTTCTGGAGGTTAACCCTTTCCAAGTTGCGGTTACTTGAAAAGCATGCCATTCTTATACACTTCCACCATGTGCCATAATTTTTCATCGTGTCCGTTTGTCAGGCCAACCAGATAAAATTGAACCGAAAATGGACTGCAAGTTAACCCCCCAAGCCTGGTGGACAATTTTCATCGGTGTTGACAATTGTTAACATACCCTATGCCATCAAAAGTTATCGGTCCGTTTCCGAGTAATTGGCCATTAGTTGGACCAAAAATGTTTCTTCTTTTCATTTTGTGGATAAAACTTGCGGGTTACAAGGTAACATGATGGCACCATGTTAAATAACTTTACTGGAGGTCAAATGAAGATTTGAAATTATTGCCATCACTCCTTGCCTATTTCAACCGCCCAAAACTCCCCAAAATCATCCGGCAAAATAAAAAAAATGAAAAAAAGCCGTTTCGATTTTAAACCCAGCCAGAGTCCTCAATAATTGACTTATTTATCATAAAATTGGTCATATTATCATATGATTCATACTTTTTTGGGGGATGGTTTTAGAGGGTTGAAATAGGCAAGGAGTGATGGCAATAATTTTAAATATTTATTCGACATCCAATAAAGTTATTTAACATGATGCCATCATGTTACCTTGTAATCCGCAAGTTTTATCCACAAAATGAAAAAAAAGAAACACTTTTGGTCCAAATAATGACCAATTACTCGGAAATGGACCGATAACTTTTGATGGCATAGGGTATGTTAACAATTGCCCACACCAATGAACATTTTCAACCAGGTTTGGGAGGGGGGTTAACTTGCAGTACATTTTCGGTTCAATTTTAACTGGTTGGCCTGATATACGGACACGATAAAAAATGATGGCACCTGGTGGGAGTGTATAAGAATGGCATGCTTTCCAAGTAACCGCAACTTGGGAAGGTTTACCTTCAGTCAAAGAAAAAAAATGCGGATGCTGTATCTCTAGATCTAGCAGCCGGGGAAGATTCGGTCTGTGAGATGAATTGATCATTGAACCGTCCTCTAACGATAAGCCATAGTGCCATCGGGTTAATGTTCAGACCATCAATATCTCTCTGGCTCCTAGACTAATTCAGTACGCGCATTCCATGCGCTTACAGTTGTACGTTTTTCACAGAAATTGTATGTTCACTCTGCGTCCATATGCAATCCCCCCTCTAGCACTGCCGTTCGAATTTCGGATCTATCACTCGCACCGCGTTATTCGTTCCCGTATATACGAGTGTAGGATTTTTTTTTCTGGTGGCGATAATCTGGTCTTTTTCAAGTGATGCAAACATATAAAATATCCAACATATTTTATAGGACTTTTTTTGTAGTTAGATTAACGTATTGCTTTTGATTCAAGTCAACGGTTGCTCCTAAAGCAATTAAGTAAATACATAATTTTTGTGCAGGACCATATAGAACTGATAGTTATTATCCTTATCTAGGTACTGCAGGAGGTTTTGATTCAAAAAACCTCTTCAAAGGCTAGTTATTTGCTACTAATGTTTTTTTCAATTGTTAGATGATAGCTTAATGTGTAAAATAGCCAAACAATAAAAAAGTACAATCAATTTCATATATCCCAACATGTTTCAGCTACTATCGTCTAAAAGTAACTGTTTGCTTCTTAGAAAAAAAAATTGTTAGTTAAAACATTAGTTTGTTAATAAGAAATTAAAGGTAGTAAGTGATCTTGAAAGATGTGTATTATAAACACCCTTAATTCGATTCAAGATTTCTTATTTAATACTCAACGTTCCTAGATAATAACCACAATAGGAAACATTTTGCAATACATCACTATTTAAACACTGAAGTTCGCATATTCGCAAAAAATATTGAGTTTTATGATCAGCGTATTTCTCCATATTATAATCCACCATAATCTCGCTGCGGTCCTGCAAAAACTATTTTAAAAGTTACCCCAAATGACACCTATACTCATTTGTAGGAGGGACATTGAACTCGATCTCAGAAGGCGAGTTGTTGAGAATTACCTTGAAAAACAACTAAAATCTGGTATCTAATTGAAATCAGACAATCAGAAAAGAAAAACAAAATTCCAGGGCTGGTTGTCGGAATTCGAAGAATGTGAGGGTGTAGGTAACGGACCAGGAGATATAGTATTTTCCTTCTGTAACAATAAAAGACAATGGAAAAAAATTTTGATTCTATAAATAATTTTGATTCTATTTTATAATGCTCGATCAAACTTTATTAACGTATAATACCAGTATTGATGTTGTTCAGGAATGCAATTGTACAATAACGCATAATTTGCAATTATCGAGAACAGCCAAATTGTGAAACTCTTCGCCTAGTGAAGTCTTTACAGATGACTTAACCTAGAACTATCCACTCTGCGTTCATATGCAATCCCCTCGACCGAAATTTCGTCGCTTAAAAATATTGCTCGACACGCGATTTTTTTTTATATTTCTCAGAAATCAATAGAAGAAGCGTAAGTCCAGTTTTCCCAAAATTTACGGTTCTGATAACAAATTTAATTCTTCTTTCAAGATTATTGAGCAAGGGTTACTACATCTCTCGTGTATCTGACGAAACTTTCGGGCGAATAGATGCATATGAACGCAAAGTGCACATACAATTCAAAAAGGTACCACTGTGGGTTAGTTATTATAGACCTGTTACAAATGAAATGTTTAGAGATTATAAGGTTAAAGTAATGAATAGCGACATCTGTTCATATTATCACCTCTCAAACTACGACAGACTCAAAAGAAATGTAGCTCCACTTACCGATTTTGATTTTGATCAATGGAGCTTAGGAAAAAGTCTAGCACTGCCGTTCCAATTTTGGTTCTATTATTCGCACCGCGTATGCATTCTCGTATATACGAGTCTACGCTATTTTTCTTCTGGCAGTGATAATGTGGTCTTTTTCTCAACAATTGAGACACAAAACCGGAACAATAAAATAAAATTAGGATATTTCAGTTTCCGGTTATCGGATTTAGGTCTACTAATTTCGGTTTAGCGTGTTAATATATCGAATGCCGAAGACCGCATGTTGATATGACATTCCACTATGGACATATTCTAATTATTTTCAAGCCCTTTTTTCAAGCAGTTGAAATAATCACTTCAAATAAATAATTTTAGGACAGTCTCATATAGAACTGTTAGATAGTATCCATATCTAGGTACTGCATGAGGTTTTGAGTCAAAAAACCCCTTCAAAGGCTAGTTATTTGATAATTCTTTTTCCAATTGTAGCTTAATATGTAATATATCCTAATAATGGGAAGACTACCTACTAATGCTTTGATATATCCCAACATGTGTCAGCTAATATCAGGTATGATTTACAATTAATTCGCGGGTAACAGGTCACACTAACACATGCTCATTATTCTAGCCGTCACGTACGTTTGGGTCTCACGACCATCATCAGAAGACGGCTATGTTATTTTTTGTACAATCTCAACATTAAAAAAAAATTTCTCCAAATTTACGGTAATTTGAATAACAGTCATCAGAGAAGTCTAGAGATATTTGGAAAATAGCATACAAATAAAATGTCTTGTGATGATGGTCATGAGGCCGAAACTTACGTTAAGACGAAAATAATAAGTATATGTGTTAATGTTACCTATCTCGTGAGAATTTATATACAGGGTGTCCTAGGTTTTAGTAGCAGAACTTCAACAGTCGATAGAAAATTTGATTTTGAGAAAAAAGTTCACATAAACATATATGCACAGACGCTTAATTTTT
This sequence comes from Endomychus coccineus, assembly GCA_958510875.1. NCBI lineage: Eukaryota > Metazoa > Arthropoda > Insecta > Coleoptera > Endomychidae > Endomychus > Endomychus coccineus. The sequence continues at coordinate 130,818,836 of OY294067.1, forward strand.
GAGATAAGGGTGTTGAACTTCATAGAAAATGTCTTAATTTTGCTAGTATCTCCGAAGATAATTAAGATATCTGAATGAAATTTGGTGTCGTGGATGCATAGAAAAGTCACCATATTTGCACATAATTTAAGACCGGTATTGCTCTCAGTAGCGTAGATATAAGTATTTAATAACAATAGATAGACCCCAAAAGTGTTATCACCCTGTAAAGACAAATGAAATCTTCTGACATTCCTTTGTACCTGGCACCATTTCACGGCTGATTTAATTTTTGTGATCAACTACCACCATCATGAAAATCGGTGAAATAGAGGAACCTCAAATTAAAGACAAAGAGCGTCGTTGAATGACAATTATTAAATCTTGTCTTTTCCAATCTGTACAGCGACATATTACAAAGAAAGGCCTATCAACAAATTTTTATTTCCAAAAATGTTCAAGCCAGATAACTACAATGTACTTCAATCAATAGTAAGTCCACCTACAAGAGTTAACACGACACCATTGTCTAAATTTTGTGTGTTAATTTTGAAGAAATTGATCAAAATGATTCCCATTTTCTCGTATACATAGTTCACAACGTCGTATAATAGATATTCTAACTGCAATGAAAACCTTTTTTCCAATTTTCATCAGATTTCCTTGGTGATGGTATTAATCACAAAAATCAAATTTGTCGTGAAACGGTGCCAGGTACAAAGAAATATAAACAGACCTTATTTGTTTAGAATTAAATTCTGCAATTTGTTACTGAAAAATAGCCTATACAGGATGATAACACTTCTCGAGCCAATTTATTGTTATTAAATACCTATATCTACGCCATTGGAAATATTAATGGTCTCAAATTATGTGCAAAAGTGCTAACCTGTCTACGCATTCATGGTACTGAATTTCATTGAGATAAAGATATCTCAATGAAATGATATTCGAGAGATTATCTTCGGAGATACAAACAAAATTAAGACATATTTTATAAAATTCAACACCCTATCTCAAAAGTTGAGCGTCTGTGCATATAAGTTGATGGGAACTATTTTTCTCAAAATCAATTCTATCGACTGTTGAAGTTCTGCTACTAAAACCTGGGACAACCTGTATAACTATCAGTTTCTTAGAAAATTAATGAATAAAAACCATAATTTGTTGATAACAAATGAAAGGTCGTAAGTGATCTTATAAGATGTGTATTATAAATACCTTTGATTTGGATCTAGATTTCTTATTTACGACTCACCGTTCCTTGATAATAGCAAGTATTGGAAACATTTTGCAATAAGTTACTGTTTAAAAATTGAAGCTCGCAGATTTGGAAAAAATTATTGAGTTTTATAATCAGCGCATTTTTCTATATTATAGTCCACCATAAACTCGTTGCTGTCCTGCAAAAACTATTCTAAAAGTTACCCTGAATGACCTATACTCATTTGTAGGGAGGAATTACCTTCAACAACGGCTACAAGCTGGTGCGGTGTCTGATTAAATTCAAAGTCATCAAGACAAAAAGAAAAAAAACATTAAATTCCAGGGTTGGTAGTCGAAATTTGGAGAATGTGAGGGTGCAGCTTATGAACCAGGAGATAGAGTCTTCTCCTTTTATAACATCAAAAGAGAATGCAAAGAAAGTTGATAATCTAAATAACTTTGATCCTATTTTATGAAGCTCGATCAAACTTCATCGACATGTGGTACTCGTATTGATGTTGTTCAGTTCAATTTTACAATAATGTACTTTACCTGGTGAGGTTTTTTCAGAAGACTAAACCCAGAACTTTGAGACTGTTGATCGTGAATCTAATTATGTAAAAAACGGGATTCGATATCAACGATATCACATTCATCAAGCTGACTGATACCGAAGATACATGTTCCTTTGAAATGGGCGAAAGTGAAGAAATTCTTCAATCTCTACTGGTACCATAGGGCTGTTCTCAAGGAGTAGTTGTACGTGAGTTTATAAGCTTCAGGAAATGACGTCTACGATTGAGATGAATTTTCAACTTTCCAAATAACAAAAATGCAACCTTGCGTTGTGAGTTTATCAAATAATCAACTTTTTTTTATATCAAAATGCCCTAGGCTTACCCAACTGACTTCTATGATAAGTTAATTAGTTTCACTTATCCTATAATAATACTATGTGAGACGAGTTTGAACAAATAATTTTCTACACTTGAATTTTTTGATGATATGTACAACTGTATACCGTAAAGATCATAACAGTATCACAGTGTCACTAGAACTAGTGAGCTGAACAACGTGGAGGTGATGTGCCTATCGCAGTTATAAAAATCATCAATATCTAAAGAACTAACTGTCTCAGGAAACAACAAAGTGTTAAAATCCAACTTGAGAAGTCTCACTTAATATTATCCGTAACTCACTTTCCGCTTAATTCTGAAATCGAATCCTATTCAGAACATTTATACCCGAATTATCAGTATAGCAGTATTATTATTAAGTAGATAGGAGTATTTTGAAATAAATGAATGTAGATGACACAGTTTCATGATATAATCAATGGAATCATTGACATTTGGTCCCTAAAATGCTCATTGTGCCATCTTCATTTCGCAAACGAATTACTTAAAGTATACAAAAGCTAATTTTCGAGAGGAATGGAGGCTAATAAGCAATTCAAAAGAATATATATATATAGAAGACTATAATTTGTCTTTTGCGTTAAGGAAAACGGTGTAGACCTATTTGATGAACGATAAAAAATATGTATCCACGAATCTGAAAATAATTTTATAAATGAATCAAGAGAATTTTGGAATTATGTAAAAACTAACAAAGCCTATATGAGTTGTATGTATTTCGACAGTACATCATAAAACCCTTCTTCCTTTCAGAAGATATACTGTAAAAAGGAATTGAACAATCTCCTTATAAAAGTTACCCGCTTTGATCCCCCTCAATAATTTATCCTCAGTTCACATTTCTTATACTGATATTATTAATACGATTTCTCATCCCAAGCTTTATTCCTGATGGAATACCTGACTATTTTGAAAGACATTATAATTACAGTTTAGCTCATACTTCCTTCTTGGATCTGAGTGAGGGTGAATTCCCTATAACCTTTCAAAGTAATTCCTGTACATAAGTCGTAAAGAAAATCACATGTTCATAGATACCGACCAATATGAATTAATTAACTTTACTGAAATCGAAAGCGCATCAGTCGTTGAGGAGAATATGAGGTGAACTGTGTGTAAATATATTAAAGACCCAGCACGCAGGTATGGATGTGTCTATATGACCTCCGGTGATGTGCCACCTTCGGAGGCAGCAACGACCACAAGGTGTACGCATATGTACAATTTTCGGAGGCCACATGATACACTCTGTGCTCCTCATATATGACCCTTTAAAAATTTGGAAATCAATTCCCCTCTCATGGAATCCGAATTGATTATCATTTCAACACCCCATATATAAATTTTATTTCAATGTAACTCAATCAGAAGACCCGGAGGCGAGGTCGCCTCTTCCATGTACCGGAGGCGACAACATACCGTGCATCAATATATATATATATAAGAGATATAGGGTGTAATTGGTAAACACCCTGTACTAGAAATCCAGAAATGTGGGTTCGAATCCCGCCTATGGTTCAATCTTTTACGTTTATTCATCTTTATAATCCTATGTTAAATTATCTAAGTTATCTTCATAATTCAGAAAATTTAATTCTATATCTCTTAAGTTACATACACGATAGTGGCCAATTACGCAAAGAAACTTTAAACTTGTTTATAATTAACCAGAACAATTCACAGTCAGTTCTATTGAAATATATAAGAACCGGGATGCTGTCATTTGAATAAGAACTGTCAAGTAACTGCCAACCATAGCAGTACTAACCTACAATCCTTACTCCAAAAAACGACTGAACTTCAGATGAATGTGCGTGAATAGTTGATCGATGGTAGGGCATCGAATCGCATTGTGTTCATCAATGATCACTATTCTTTCAGAGGTTGATATTTACAAAAATATAAAAATCTAACAGGACCGAAGTGGTGTAATTGGTAAACACCCTGGACTAGAAATCCAAAAATGTGGGTTCGAATCCCGCCTATGGTTCAATCTTTTACGTTTATTCATCTTTATAATCCTATGTTAAATTATCTAAGTTATCTTCATAATTCAGAAAATTTAATTCTATATCTCTTAAGTTACATACACGATAGTGGCCAATTAGGCAAAGAAACTTTAAACTTGTTTATATATATATATATATATATATATATATATATATATATATATATATATATATATATATATATATATATATATATATATAATATATATATATATATATATATATATATATATATATATATGTATATATATATTTGTATGTTTTCTTGGTATATTGGTTCGTATATATACTGATAATGAAATAAAAATTCTGTTTTGACGTTTCGACAACGTTTATTGCCTTTATCAAAAATTGTTAATTGAATTAGTGTTTCCATGTAATTTAGAAAAGAATAGATGATTTTGATTAATGAAATGCGTCTGCAGCCGACTTGTGTTTTAAGATCCAATTAAAACTGCAGAAAACATTGGATCGGTTGTGAGTGAAAGAGTAATGTATGGCTAACTACAATTTGAAATAGATTGAATTTGATTAAATACAAGACATTCCAATATTGTACAATTATAAATATCTATGAATTATTGAATGAATTAGTTACTCTATGATAAGTATTTCTATCATAACTATTCAAGTTTAAGATAATTCTATGGAATTTAACCTCAAAATTGTTACTCTATAGTGTCATAGTTAAATAATACTTCATCTTTTTTAGGTTGAATTTTAAATAGACAATGGAAAGTGGTACTTCAAATTAATAAAATTTTGTTAAGTTTGAATTAGATTATTGTACAGTTTCGAAAGATTGGAATCTATTTTGTCATTTACACAATTGTTCTTTTTAATTTGAATAGATTCTAATATCAAACGTTTGTTGTCGTTTGTTTCAATATTTAAAATTTTTGTATTGTTGTAGTCGAAAGTATGGTTAGTGTCTTTCACATGTTTATTGAGCGCAGTTGATGAATTTTTGGTATATTTGTGGCCATTTAATCTTTTTTCGAGGTATTGTGAAGATTGGCCAATATATACCTTTTCGCAATCTTTGCAAGGGATGGAATGAACAGTATGGGTTATTTTTTTGAAAGGTACGCTGCTTTTTAATTTTGTAAAGAGACTTTTCTGATTTAAATAACTCTTATGACATATATGTAGGTCATAAGGTTTCACTATATTACAAATTTTCTCTGAAAGTCCACTGATATATGGTAGTGATATGTAATGCCTATCATTAGTTTTCTCATTATTGGTATTGATTCCACCAAATGAGTTATAAAATTTATGAATTTTGTCTTTAGTTATCGAATTTACTAAATCAATGGGATAACCATTTCTTATTAAAGTTTCTTTTGTTTTTGTAATAGATATAGTTCTCAGTTCAGGAGAACTTAGTCGAATAGCTCTATCTATTAGATTTATAATAACATTTTTCTTATATTTTTTAGGTATATTAGAATTGAAATTAGTATACCTTCCTGACCAAGTAGGTTTGGTATACCATTTTGTTAGAATTTTGTTATCATTTGATTTTCTTACTAAAGTTAAATCTAAAAAATTTATTTCGTTATAATTTTCTAATTCAATCGTAAATTGTAACTTATGGTGAAAGGAATTGAAAGAATTCAAAAATTCATTACATTTGTTTTCAGGGATTGCAGCAATACAATCATCAACATATCTTTTGAAGAAGGCTATATTATAATTTAGTTGAGATACTACTTTCTCTTCAAGGAATTCCATTACTATTTGGGCTATGATACTTGATATTGGAGAGCCCATTGCACAACCATCTAATTGTTTATAACAATCATCTTTATATTGTAAAAAATTAGCGGTGAATGTATATTCTATAGCTGTTAAGAACTCATTCATAGGTAAATTTGTATATAGTTTTATTTCATCCCATTTATTTTGAATTATTTGTTTAGCTAATTCTAAAGGGATATTTGTATATAAAGATGTGACATCTAGTGATACTAAGATATAGTTTTTAGGTATTGTAATTTTGTTAATGAATTCCTTGAAATCCCAAGAATCTTTGATGTAAAACTCATTTTTGTAAGCTATGTTTTTTAGTATGTTGGATAAGTATTTAGCCATTTCATAAAAAGGTGATTGAATGCTGCATACTACAGGTCGCATCGGTATATTAGGTTTATGAATTTTGGGTAAACCATATATTTTTGGAGGATGAGCATTATGTATCGTTAATTGTCTATGAATGTATTTTGAAATATATTTCTTTTCAAACCATTTTTTTACTAAGTTATTATTTTTAGTTTGGTAAATATTAGTTGGGTTGTTATTTAGTTTCTTATATACTTCAGGATCATTCAACATTGTAGACATTTTATCCTCATATTCATTTGTGTCCATGATAACAGTTTTATTACCTTTATCTGCTTTTAAGATAGTAATTTGTGGGTTAGATTTGATGAATTGTTTGGTTTCTTTGAAATTTTTGATTGATTTGTTATTTTTATTATTAAATTTATTATTTTTAACTGTTTGTTTGAAATTAGTTATTGTGTTTATACATTTTGATCTTATCTCATTTGCTATTTGAGTAGGTTTTTTAGCAATTTCAGTTTCAAGTGAAGAAATTATGTTATTGATAGGTATTTGTCTTTCGTTATATAGAGTATTACTAAATTTCTCACCGAGAGCTAAAGTGTCTATTACATTTTTTGGAACATTTGTTTGAGATAAATTCATTAGCCAATTATTATCAACTATGAGATCTCTTTTGTTATTGTTATTTAATTTATTTATTTTCTCAATATTTCTATGTTTAATTTTATTAAAGTTTTTTTCAAATTTTTGAGTCTCTAATTCTAAATACGTATTGTAGATTTGGGTAGGTAGGATATTTTTCATTGTAGATTTGGTTCTGCTTATGTTATTTTCAGTTTGTTTTACATTTTTACAAGTGTCAGATATTAAGAGGTTTAATACTTTTAATTGAAACGTTTCTTTGAATTGAAGATAAGTATTATCTAAGTACTCACTATTGAAAATGATGTGATCATCATTGATTTTTAAAAATTTTGGTATTATTCTATATATATATATATTTTATATATTAACAAGAATAATTCCAAAACAAGCAAAATCTCAAGAAGAACAAACCGTGGCCTGATTCGAGAATCCTTCCAAGACACAAGAAAGATCCTGGACAAAACCAACAAGGAGCTATTACAACTACATCTGAGACTAAGCAGCAAACTACATCCATTACTCTTGAACAAGATAGACCAGCTGTCGGATTTCCGTTCCCGAGCAGACGCCGAATGAACCACTGCCAAGCAGAAGAGAATATTTGAAGAGCTGAAGAGGACTCAACAGCCCAACAAGGAGGTACAGCCTTTGGACATCAATAAACTGATGTACAATCTGTCAAGCTTTCCTCTGGACAACAACGCACAACGTATCCTTGCCAAAGGATCCAACTACGCTATAGCACCTACCCAGATTCTTACAGAAAACATCATTTGCAGTGTAGAAGCCTCAATAACCACTTCAGCGGACGCCATATGACGGGATGTAGTCCGAATCCTGAAAAAAGCAAAACCTCCGAAGAAGAGCCTGACACGAGATGAACACCATGCTCTGATGAACCTAACAGCGAACACTGACATCATAAAACTACCAGCAGACAAGGAAAACGCAACTGTAGTAATGGACATCAGAAAGTACGACGACAAAATCCGAACACTATTAAAAGATGACACTTACAAACCGATAGCCACTGACCCCACGTCGTACCTGGAGAAAGTCACCAGAACGAGAATCAAGGCAAGCCAAATCGACAAAGAAGAACAAGAGAGATTAATACCAAGAGAGGAATCGTCGAAGTGCCCGAAACTGTACGGCCATCCCAAGATCAATGAAGAAAGAGCTCCATCAAGGCCTATCGTCAGTTCGATAGGTTCACCATTACAAGAGCTCGCGAAATTTCTAGCAAAGAAGCTACAACCCTATGCTGAAAAAGCCGAATCTTACGTGAAGAACGGAAGCCACTCCATCGAACGCATAAAAAATATGAAGCTGAAACCTGGCCCATGCTCGTAAGCTTTGACATCGTATCACTCTTCACAAATATCCCCATCGATGAGGCCGTCAGAATCATCCAGAAGGAATGCCAGATACGGAAGGATATCATCAAAATAACCAAACACTGCCTCAAAAATTCATACTTCATCTACAAGGACCAAAGATACAAACAAATTGAAGGAGCACCGATGTGATCACCCTTATCCCCAATATCAGCCAACCTGTTCATGACAGACTTTGAAGAACGAGCCATTCAAACAGCCAGCCAAAAACCAAAACTATGGCTACGACACGTGGACGATAAGTTTGTCATCTGGACCCACGGAGAAGCCGCTCTGACAAAATATCTGACCCACATAAACAGAATTCACGGAAAAATCAAGTTCACAATGAAAATCGAGAAGGACAACCAACTACCCTTCTTAGATGTTCTTGTGAGCAAGAGAAACGGCAGAATAGGACACACGATATACAGGAAACCAACACATACGAATCGTTACTTGAACCCCCAGTCACATCACCATCCATTACAACTTCAAGCCGTAATAAAAACACTCATAACCAGATCAGACCGACTAACCGACAATGACCACATAACACAAGAGATGCAGACAATACAAACCACGCTAAAACAAAACGGGTTTTCAGAAGACAATATCAGACGAGCACTAAGGCCAGACAGATCGAACCAAAGGAGAAGAAAAAGAAAAACCCGTCGCCAAAGCTCATCTCCCATACGTCAAAGGTACTACAGAGAAGATCAGCAGAATCCTCAAAAAACACAACTTTGAGACAAGTTTCAACACGACAAGAAAGATTGGTCAAATACTGCCCAACGCTTAATCCAAAATAAATCTGGAAACACAAGGGGTCTAAGAAATACCATGCAAAGATTGCGGAGGAAGCTACATAAGACAGAGTAACAGAAGAATCAATGAACATGAAATCGATTTCGACAACATCCGAGTTCTAGCCAGCCTGGAGCACAAAACAAAACGCATCATAAGAGAAGCTATCGAAATCGAGAAGCGACCTTCAAATCTTGATACAAGAGATGATACACAGAGAATACCAACTGTTCGGAAAGCAGCCCTCAAACCACCCAGAAGAACAGTCAACCAGACTAATTCAACGGACCGACAAACTCGCTCGAACGCAACGAACCGACAAAATAGCTAGAAATCAACAGACCAGCAAACTCAATCAGATGATCAAACCGGCAAAATGTAACAAGGATACATAAAGCACCAACAGGATCAACGGAGATCAGTTTATATATATCAGTATATATTTATTATTTCTTATTTATTTTTCCTTGAGCTTCCTACCTGGGAATATCTCGTGGTGGAGTAACAAATCTCATTCGATTTCCGATGATCACCAATTTTGGGAATATCTACTACAAAGGGAAGGATCGTTATCTTTATACGATGTTCGAATGAATAATTCGTAAGTGTAAGATCATCAGTCATTCGAATAGCTCTCTTCTGGATAGAATCTGAGAGCTTCAGCGCATGTTTGGGAGTTTTCCTTCAGGACGAATCAAATCTGTGCTTTTTCGATCGAGAGAAGCTGCTGTAATACTTCTAACTCTGCACAGAAACCAACTTTGTGGAACAGATTTCGCAATCGATCTCACATGATCGTCCTGATACGGTGCTGTTGGTGGTACAGGGCATGAATATGGAAGACTTTATAGGAATAGTTGTACCTGAGATCATATTGGATATCGTGGGATCCGACTTCCTGGAGCTTGATTTTCGGTTGCCTCAAACTCTACTGAATTATCAGAATCCCTTCTTAGCAATTCTCACCAGATCTTCATTTTCTTCCAATGATAAAAGGGATCTAGCTGATAAAGTGATGTGAAGTGTACAATCATCTGCAAAGCTATCCACGGGACCAGAGATTTCTTATAACGTCGTTATGGAACAGATGAAAAGTTTCTGCCAGGACATATACTTGTGAAACATCAGCGCTGGAGGCCACTGTAAGTATCTCAGGAGACTCCGTCTCCACAAGGAGTATAATTCAACTGAGAGGAAAAACCATATGGCGGAAATTTCACAAGAAGACTGTGATACCAAACTCGGTCAAATGCTTTGTACATATTCATTGCCACTGTTGAAGATTCCTCATATTTTGAATGGATGTGTAATGTGATAGACTATTTATTAACTCCAACTTGGTGTGCCAGAATTTATTGCCATTCCCTCAAAGGTTGGGGTCCATATAAATAATCCTACAGCTAATTGCCAATGTTCTAAGTCGTGTTTATCTATATATATTACTAAAAGCTGTACTAAAATGTGGTTATTCCAAAACCGAACTAGCGGGTAGAGTGGGGTGGGTGAGCTGAAGGTGTCCATCAGACAAATATTTCCTTCATATTTACCCACGTTAGATAGGGCACCAGGAGTTTTAAAATAGCTATCACTTCGTTGCGAAACTCCAAATATAATACTGACTAGAATAATATACTCCCTGATTATTGAATATAGAGACACACAAAATTAAAATATATAATGTACGTTCAAAATCAAAAATTGCCAGAAATTTCTCTCAAACTCGTTGAAATAAAGATGTTACTTTGAGGCCTGAGGTGCTAGTGTATGATGAGGAAAATGTATAATTTGACTACATTTAATCATGAAGTGGGATGAGAGTGAGACAAACAACTTGAGGCTTATACAAGCAATTTAAATATAGAAGTGATAACAATCGGTTCCCCTATAGAATTTCCAAATTCACAATTCAACGAGCAACTGGGGACGTGGATAGAAAATAGGTAACAGTGGAATGAAAGCCTGAAAGAGTATTCTATCAGTTCATTATTTCACTGATCTAATTCCTTGTGGTCGAAATTAATTCACCGTTTAGTTTGTTAGGTGGCTTGGAACTTGCAGATGAGATTGAAGGTAGTTTATCCGACAAATGTCGGATATATAGAAATATTATAGAAGGATGTGTCTCAAATATGTATATTCAAACCACCACAAGATCTTTCTATGATTTTTTCATCAAGTAAGGATATGTGCAAACTGATTGTCCTCAAAATACGGGATTAATTTCTACACACATTAGACATCACCTATCTCTCGTCTTACCAAAAATCAAAATATCGTTTTCCTCCCCAGAAATTCCGAATAAACCAAACTCCTCCAGAATTTACTAACCATTGGATAACAATGTCCTAGATTCCTCACCATTGATAGTGAGAACCAACAGAGATAGTACCTCAGACAATTATACTGAGGGAGAAGGTTCTTTTTCTACACACACTAGGCATCACCTATCTCTCGTCTTACCAAAAATCAAAATATCGTTTTCCTCCCCAGAAATTCCGAATAAACCAAACTCCTCCAGAATTTACTAACCATTGGATAACAATGTCCTAGATACTAACCATTGATAGTGAGAACCAACAGAGATAGTACCTCAGACAATTATACTGAGGGAGAAGGTTCTTTTCTATATGACCCAATTAGTAGAAGATATTTCAGCATGATATCCCTATCTACTGAACTTTTCAACGATTGTATCTAGATCAATATTACATATGCAAGGTTCGGTAGTGTATTGCCACTACTAGATTCCGAAGTGACCTTTCGTGTTCATTGATAACAACTAGCTCACTAGTATAATACACACTCAGGACTCGTAGTGAAACGTGTCCTCATATTCTTCATTGGATGGATTACCCTGAGCGCTAACGACTTCAGCACAGAAAATATAAGATAAAATCCCAGATCAAGAATTTCTGGCACTACGAGGTGGATAAATGTTGATGGTTATATTAGAGAAATGAAGACAAGTTTCAACTTAACAATTTGATTTTATTCCTCGAACTAATTATGATTCAAACAAAATTAGTTTGAATAATAACAATATTTGTATGTAAAAATTGATTGATTTGTACTGAAAAATTTAATGTGGATCAAACTTCAATTCTCAATAAATTGATTACTGAAATTGATAATATAAATTCAAAAGAAGAGTATAATTTTGGAACCAACATCTCATTTGGAAATTAAATTGAAGATAGAAAAAATTTTTAGGTAGACCACATGAACAATCGAATATGAAAATTTGGTATTTCCAACGAAAATAATGTTACTGTCCTATACACACGTCACGGGAAAAATGATGTAGATGTCTCGATCGTTCAAACCCTGTGATGCATATAATACGAGCAATACCTTGGCCATAAGGTCGATGGACAGATGAATAAATCAGCAGGAATAAACAATATATGATTATGCTATCTTCCCAAACAATTAGATAATAGTTCACAAATACAGTACATCGAAATGGTGCTCGTAAGATCTAAATGAATATTCTCATCAAGAAGTAACAGAGGTGTTATTTGGAGTTCTCATAAAGCAGTGAATGAGAAATTTGGCTTAATTCAAGTTCACCCAGATCGATGATCATTCCGTTACCTCTACAAAACCAGTCTCAAAAGTCATAACTATCACAAATTCATATGAGGAAGGTCAAGGAAAGGTGATATGGAATACCACGACTATGCAGTCACGTGAATAATTGCTAGGTTGAACAAGCCCTAGAGAACAACATGAACCAATCTGACTACTAACTTGACAAATTCTGAATGAAGGAAAAAGAATAATATAGTAAATGATCATCTAATACAGATTCGATCAGGCAAAATGTCTGGCGTGGACACGTGGGCAACTTGATTATTATTTCATTAAAAAGTACTGTCAATCAGAGAATCTACATATTTTTAACTAGACTTAGAAACTAGTAGACAACAAATTACATGTTCCCTGTCAACAATAATCTTTCAAAAGAGCAAATTAATATTGGAAAAGAAGATCTATTGAGAATCAACTCACCAAGCGTAACATTCGAACTAAGATGGGCTCATTTCGTTCCCGTTTTACAGTCCAACTTATCCTCGCAAGTCGTGCGACTTCACACGAGTTTTCGCGCAAGAATGATAATAGATGAAACTCATATAGTAGAGTATGTGAAACCAAAAAATAAGTGATATCGAAATTTTTTTATGATTTAACGCGACCCCACGGGAAATGTTCGTTTTGGTGTATAAGACAGAAGTATAAAATTTCTACCTCCTAAATTGACCGCAACCCTTTTTTTTTCGCCATTTTGTGATATTTTGGACATTTTTAGGGAAAGTTTGTCAAGAAAAAATTTATATCTCCAGTTGTATTGGGAATTAGAGAACTAAACTGGGACTCTTTTATTGTCAATGCTTGAGGAACACCCAGTTCAAATTTCAAGTTGATCCGACCTCCCGATTCCTCGCAATATATATATATATATATATGTATATATATATATATATATATATATATATATATATATATATATATATATATATATATATATTATCTTCATAATTCAGAAAATTTAATTCTATATCTCTTAAGTTACATACACGATAGTGGCCAATTAGGCAAAGAAACTTTAAACTTATATATATATATATATATGTATATACATATATGCATGAGAACTTGCGTGACGGCTAACTCGGGCAGTTTTCAAACCGATTCAACTGAAATTTGAATTATAGGTAGGTTTTTTGCCCTCAAAACTGACTTCCGATTTTCAAGTCAAAATATCAAATTGTTTCTGAGAAATTCGAGCTTAAGTCAATTTCTTAGCTAATTTCCCAATTGAAATATCTCATGTCCTTTTCATCCGATTGACATTTGCTTAGCGTCAAAGTATAGGCATTTGCATATATTTTTACGTAGTAATCATCGTTTTTATATTACATTAGCAATATGATTCTATTTTAGGTGATGAAGGTATATAAATTTTTTTTAACATAAAAAAATCATAAAATGTGCCTGTGAATACAAATATGCATGTGTAAATACGTGTTAATGCCTTATTAAGCGTGCGTTAAAAAATCACAGAATGGTCTATAAAATATACTTGAACACGCCCAATATATATCTCATAATGATAATAACAGAACACACATACCTACATGTAAATGCACGTGTATAATAATTATAGAATACTATAATAAATATGAGGGGTACATATCTGTCTCAGGTATACGACAGATTCATCGTATTGTAAAGATGAGAGACCCGTTTTTACTACATTGTATAATACATAGTTTATACCTACACATACCTATAATAATAAGTATGTGTGAAAAATTTGCATATAAATAACGGATGAGAACATAGTCTTAGAAGATCTTCTCATCTTATGGATGAGAACTACTTTGTAGGGCTGATTCAAGTTTTTGATACAACAGCTGTCAGTTTTTGTAAGAACACGTGTGGTCTTCGTGATCTCGTGTCGTGCTTCAGTCTTTGTTTGATTTTCTATCGTGAACGTCATTTTATTATCGATCAGCTGTTTAAAAAACATCAATTTCAGAATCATCACATGCACATGCACATACACTTGTACTCACTTGAGATATTAAACCATTGTTATCTTCAGATAATTTCACTGATGAACGTGTTTTGCGTGATGATGAAGATCAATTCGCAGTTTCCTCCTGAATTTTCTTACATGACAAATTTCTCTTATAGCATCGTTGATGAAAATCTTTTTCTGTCAAGGATGCTGGCAATAATCGGAACTTATTATCACCCTTTACTTATCGACTGATAGAGCGATTGGCTGCGGCTCATCAGGACACAATATGCAAATCTGTAAATCTGCCTCCATTATTGATACATTTTTTATAATTTTTTAAAAAGAGTGACGTTACTTAATACTACTTGGGATATTTCAATTATAGTGATCGATAATAAAATGACGTTTACGATAGAATGTCAAACAAAGACTGAAGCACGACACGAGATCACTAAGACCACACGTGTTCTTACAAAAACTGACAGCTGTTGTATCAAAAACTTGAATCAGCCCTACAAAGTAGTTCTCATCCATAAGATGAGAAGATCTTCTAAAACTATGTTCTCATCCGTTATTTATATGCAAATTTTTCACACATACTTATTATTATAGGTATGTGTAGGTATAAACTATGTATTATACAATGTAGTTAAAACGGGTCTCTCATCTTTACAATACGATGAATCTGTCGTATACCTGAGACAGATATGTACCCCTCATATTTATTATAGTATTCTATAATTATTATACACGTGCATTTACATGTAGGTATGTGTGTTCTGTTATTATTATTATGAGATATATATTGGGCGTGTTCAAGTATATTTTATAGACCATTCTGTGATTTTTCAACGCACGCGTAATAAGGCATTAACACGTATTTACACATGCATATTTGTATTCACAGGCACATTTTATGATTTTTTTATGTTAAAAAAAATTTATATACCTTCATCACCTAAAATAGAATCATATTGCTAATGTGATATGAAAACGATGATTACTACTTAAAAATATATGCAAATGCCTATATTTTGACGCTAAGCAAATGTCAATCGGATGAAAAGGACATGAGATATTCCAATTGGGGAATTAGCTAAAAAATTAACTTAAGCTCGAATTTCTCGGAAACGATCTGATATTTTGACTTGAAAATCGGAAGTCAGTTTAGAAGGCATAAAACCTACATACAGTTTAAATTTCAGTTGAATCGGTTGAAAACTGCCCTAGTTAGCCGTCACGCAATTTCCCATGCATTTATGTATATACATATATATATTGCGAGGAAGGGGGAGGTCGGATCCACTTGAAATTTGAACTGGGAGTTCCTTGAACATTGACAATAAAAGGATTCCAGTTTGGTCTTCTAGTTCCCAATACAACTGGAGATATACATTTTTTTTGACAAACTTTTCCTAAAAATGTCCAAAATACTACAAAATGGCGGAAAAAAAGGGGTTGCGGTCAATTTAGGAGGTAGAAATTTTATACTTCCGTTTTTTACTCCAAAACGAACATCTTCCGTGGAATCGCGTTAAATCATAAAAAATTTTCGATCAAAATGTTTCACATACTCTACTAATAGTCTCATAACAAGTTTAACAGTTTAAAATTTCGAGCGAAAACTGTACTGTTATTCAGAATATTATAGCTTTCTTCAGAGAACGTAACGTGATAACGTTACGCATGTTGAATTGGTTACCTTCAAGTTTCTACGAATCTATCTATCTATAGGTCACACGATACTACTCGAATATCATGATATTAATACCCATCTGAAGGTTCGAAAGACGTTGAACAGTTGATATGTCAACAGACGAACGCATATCAAAGTAGTGGAGGAAGAGATTACATGAACTCGAAAATGGCAATGTCCCAAAATAAAAGTATGTATTTTGTAGTACAGAATAGTCAATGCCCTGAATTTCACTTGCTCATCCACAGGGTAACATAATCATATTGAGCAGCTTAAGTATCAAACGATCTGATTTCTATATTGATACCGTAGTTCATATGCTATAGGTCACACGGGAATGATGATTTTGTTTTGATTACTATATCACTCGAAAAATACATTATAAGGCGATCCTGTAAAATCGTATCCTGCAAATTCGCACCCTGCTAATTCGTACCGGTTGAGTTTAGGGTATTTGTAGAACCATTTGAGGAAAATAATGAGTTCACCGAAAATATACGAAGATATAGTGATTGTTCAAGCCGGTAATAGTGGCGAACAAAGCCTTTCAATGACATCATCAAGGCGGGATAATTTCCGAATATATCAACATTGGCCATTATATCCGTCTTCTGTTATCATCTAGAAAAAATCGTTTCGAAGAGAAAATCAAGTTTGGTTTGAATCAATAATTTTCTATGTGCTCATAAGCCATGAGCCTGATTATAAGTCATAGTGCTCTATGCCCAAGTGTTTCGAACGTATATGAATGTAAGGCCAAAGTATATCAAAAAGTAATCTCATAAGATTTGTCTCCAGATCATATCTGCAACCACCAAATTGGATGAAGTTCTTCCCCGAGCCTCAACAAGGACAATGACAGCCGACGGAAATACGTTCAAGTGACTAAACGTAAGATCGATAAGTCAGATAATATTTAATTCGAATTTCTGCAATTACTTGAAATAGTGAGATTCATGAAAAAAATATTGTACAAGAAACATAGGAATTTTTGAATATACTTAATTTATTGAGCAATATTCCAAATACTTTCTTTATTTTGCTGCCGTTCAATTTTCATACAAATCGTAATAATCCACCAGCTTCACCTGATTTGAATCCCATTGACTCGTTGTATTTTATCGGACACCTGATCATTATTGAGATTTATTCATCATCGAAAGATTCTGTTAAGATCCTCAATACAAAGCTATCACAGTATTGTCTGTGCACAGATTTGTCTCGAAGTAGCATCAGTGGAGTATGTAACCAGAACCCAGATTTCGTGAGGCAGATTGATTAGCATAAGAATAACAGGATTCAACTGCAACTAATGCTTATCGGTTCAATCTGAAGGATGAAACAGAAATTACACTCCTTTGAAAGAAAACACGAAATCTTCCTATATCACTGTAAGATAATTATCAACAGGTAATGAAGCTCAAGACAACCTCCAATGTAAGTTGTCAAAGCGAACTATCTATTGCTACTTGACCTAATTGATTATGGAACAGGTAAGCTAGCATTTACGGACAACTATTCATGCGGTAATTACTATGGAGTACTAATTGAAGAGCCTCACATTTACATCAGCATTCAAGTAGGACAGGTAAGAGAGTATTAAGAATATAATTGATGGGTGATGTTGCTTATACTCACGACCATGTAATTTCGGAACTCAATCGGCATTCGTCAATTTGAAAATGTGATTTTCTCACTTTATCCCTCTCTATCCAAATCGGTACGCAGTTTTTCCCTTTGACACTATACTTGTATAGCAAAGTCAGAACTACCACATACGTTCTACTTTCATTCATAGGACACTCACAAATTGTTACATCCAGATCAAACACAGTGTCTATAAGCTGTAGATATCTCAGTGAACAGTATTCCTTCATTTTCGGAAGGAACGCTGTCTGTAAACGAATGTTGCGATGCTCAAACATATATCAGTTTTCGGTGGCTTTGGGTTCCATTTAATTATGCGCATATGCAGGAGTATACGAACAAGGGTTTTATATCCAAATAATTTGTCAATCCATATTACGTTTCTTATTTACCATGGATCCTTTATAAGAAATTATAAAATGTTTCTATTTATAGAATAGAACTATGAATGAATTTGAATTAGTGACTCTGAATATCATACCTCAAAGATTGCTCTTAGATTATTCATCAAAACATATCTTGCAAAATTAGTTAATTATCATTATGGTTCAACAAATCATTTGGATATTAAATCCTTGTTCAGTTCTATTGAAATACGTGAGAGCCGGGATGCTGTCATTGGAAGATATACTTATTATGACTGAAAAGTTCGAAAATATTTCCAAAATTTAAAAAATTCAAATCTTCAATTCAAGGTAACTTTTCAGTTGGAAGTGTTAAACATCTGACACTTGTAAAAATGTAAAACTAAAAATCAAATCTACAATGGAAAATATCCTACCAACACAGTACATATTCAGAATAAGTATTTGAAAAATTTGAGAGAAACTTCAACAAAATGAAGAATAGAAATATTGGGAATATTAATAAATTGAAAATACAAACGAAACTTCATTGTGGATACTAATTGGCGAATGACTTTATCTCAAACTAACATTCCAGAAATTGTAAAAGAAACTATAGCTCTAGGTGAGGAATTTAACAATACTCTGTATAACGAAAATCGAATACCTATTGATAACATAATTTCATCAATTAGAATTGAAATTGCAAGAAAAATATTTAACTAGCAAATAGAATAAGTTCAGAGCGTATTAACACAATAACTAATCCCAAAAAAAGTTTAAATTCACGAATTTAACAATAAGAATGACAAATCAATAAAAAAGTTGAAAGAAACAATTCATCAAATCTGAGCCACAAATCGTTATCTTGAAAGCAGATGAAAGGAATAAAACTGTTATCATGGATACAAATGAATATGATGATAAAATGTCTAAAATCCTGAAGTATACAAAAAACTAAATAATAATCCAACAAATATTCACCTGACTAGAAATAATAACTTAGTGAGAAGATGGTTCGAAAAGGAATATATTTCAAAATATATCCATGAACAATCAACTATACATAATTCTCATCCTCTAAAAATATATGACTGAGCAAAAGTTCACAATTTCAAAAATTCACAAATTCAAAAATTCACAAGTTCTTTTTTATGAAATGACTAAATACATATCCAACATGTTGAATAACAGAGCTCACAAGAATGACTTTTAAATCAAAGATTCCTGCGTTTTATAAGAATTCATTGACAAAATTACAATACCAATGAACTATATCTTAGTATCATTAGATGTCGTATCATTATATACAAATATCCCTCTAGAAATAACTACACAAATAATTCAAATTGAATAGGATGAAATAAAACTATACATGAATTCTTAACAGCTATATAATAAATAATCACATTTGATACAATTTGAAGATGATTGTTATAAACAACTAGATGATTGTGCAATGGGTTCTCCAATATCGAGTATCATAGCCCAGATAATCATAAAATTCCTTGAAGAAAACGTGATACCGCAATCAAATTGTAATATGATTTCCTTCAAACGATATGCTGATGATTGTAGCACTACCATCCCAATGGATAAATGTGATGAATTTTTGAGTTCTTTCAATTCTTTTCACCATAAATTACAATTCACAATTGGAACTGAGAGTAATAATGGAACGAATTTCTTAGATTTAACTTCAGTACGAAAACCAAAATATAACGAAACTCTTACTAAACGATACACCAAACTCACTTGGTCAGGAAGATATACATACTGTTATGATTTCATTTCCTAAACAACATAAAATAAGAAAAATTGAACTTACCGAACATTAAAATCAGAAAAGAATAATGAAACATGTACAATATGGAATTAAAAACATTACTAAAAGTTAAATTGTAGATAGTATAAGGTATTAAACAATGTAGAACAAAAAAGGAGTGTAAACAAGAAAAGAGTGAAAGTGGATAAACGTACAGTGATACGAAAGAAGAAATCATAATTGAAATGATTCCCAGACTATCATAAGATAGCACAAACTATTAAAATATGTTATAGATTTAAGATAGAATTAGGAAATTTGAGTTCTATAATGTTATAGAAATGTTATTGATAATTTATATTATGTATTAGATTTAAGAAATGGCAAATGTCAAATTTGATATAAATATTGGAATAATCCAGTTAATATTAACCTAATCATAGGTTATCTTATACCAAAATATGTGGAAAAATGTAGGCAATATTAATTCAAATAACAGAAAGCATAATCACTTCAAATAATTTGGAAATCTTCAATAATTCAAAATTTATAGATTGGTCGAGACGATTTAGAAACGTCAAACAGTCAACAATGAAGAGTTATGTCAGTTTTCAACAATGACCAAACCATCCTTGATAAGCAAAGAAAACATTTCATTGGTCAATTATGACATCAACTGGCTTCCTTTTGGAAGTCCTATAAAAGGAAACAGGAAGGAAGCTAGGGCATGCAATAACATCTGATATCCAAGCGTCTTCTTCAGCTCAAGCATATTCCCATAACCTTAGTTTTTGAATAACATCGGAGAACTCTAGTAGTCTCAGTAGCTTCGATGAGTTAAAGTAACCGAAGCTAGTAAAATATTTCCACGAATCAAGTAGTGTTCTTGATTCTTCATAACAACAAAGTAAGGTTATAATAACCACAGCTAATAAATGGCATTGCAGAGTATCCAGTCTTCGATAAAGTTCCAGAATATAATTGAAGAAGTTTTATATGTTTTATATCTTGAAAGAATGAAACCAAGTTAACAATTTATCATCAACAGTTCCTGAATTTCAAAAGAAGTAATCACGTAGTTTACCTGTATTTGTGAATGTTTCAAAGCAGAGTAATTGTGTTTTCAAAGTGATAAATTAAAATCATCAAGAATATACAAAATCAACTGAACATTGCCTACATTTTCTATCATATAATTGGATATAACTTAAACGTAAGTTTGTTTATAATATCATCCTTGTATCATCATTTGTATATCTGAAAGTAAGATTGCTGTTTATAAATAATAAGTAATATTAACCAGTTCTGGAGGTTAAGCTAAGAATTGTAGAACATAAAACAAATCGTAAGAAATAACATAGAATCATTAATTTTAAATATAGAACTTTTAACATTCCAACAAAAATATTGTGTTTAATCCCATAGAATATATAAAAAGAACATTTCAAAATCAAATCAAAAATATAAATTCAAATCAAAACAAAATAAAGAAAGCTAGCCGGAATATTAAAAAAGGAAAATTTCATACAAATATAATTCATAGAAGTTTATAAATGAAAAAAAAGTAAAGCCTTTTTTTTATAACAATACCTATTTCAATACCTAAAAAGTATAAGCAGAATGTTATTATAAATCTGACAGATAGAGTTATTAAATTTATCAAAGTTCTGCTGAACTAAGATTTATATCTATTGAAAAACAAAAGAAACTTCAATAAAGAATGGTTATTTCATTAATTTGGTCAAATTCATTCAACTTTATAACTGAAACCAATACAGTAATGAGAGATCGGAAGAAAAATATTACATTTCGCTACCATATACTAATGATCTTTCTAAAAAATTAAGTAATATAGTAAAACCTCATGATCTACATATATATCATGAGAGTTATTTGAACCAGAAAACTCCTTCCACTATATTAAAAAGCGACGTACATTTCACAAGGATAACTCATTCTGTATATTCAGTTCCTTGTAAAGATTGTGGACGAGTATAAATCGGTTTTATTATGTCCTCTTTTAACATGTCTTCTATTTGTTCTGTCATTATTTCGCGCTGGGAAAATGGTACTCTATACGGTGCTTATCTTACTGGCATACTATTTCCAGTTTCTATTTTATTTGTCAGACACTGAGTTGCTTTAAGAGAATCTGACCCTGCTCTTACTAAATCCGAATATTTATCTAATAACTTCCTTAGGAACATATTTTCAGTTCTATAGTCTTCTTTACAAACTTTTACATGCACAAGCTTTAGATTTTAGCGAATCTCTTGCCTATCACTCCCTTCTTCACTTTTACTATCTATCACTTGGGAGGTAGACGAATTAATATCGCTTTCTTCGATAACACGTGTTAGGTTAAAAATTGGAGTATGTTAAGGAATGGTCTGAGGTGTTGTATTCATGTTCAAAATTTTTACAATTACATATCGATCTTTTACTTCTGGAATATTTATTACCGATTTTGCAATAATTACTCCAGAATGTATATACAGGTTCGCAATAGACAAGACCGGTTGGAATTCCTGTAACCAGTATGCTATAATCGTACTCTTGGGGAGGTGTTATTTCCAAATCTACGTTCATATTGATCTGGTAAGATTGTTTACAATTTTTACCAAGAGAGCTATTTGAACCAGCAAGATGCTACTGTTTTACAGACAATAGGATCGGGATTGTTATTTTGGAATCTTGATCGCAATTGTCAGGATCATTTGAGCTATTTGTTTGCTTATTTGAATAGTTGGCGCTGTCACCACTATTTTTTTCTATTGATTAACACGTCAGAAACATTGCGAGAGTCTATAAAGGTAGGTGGTTGCTATTCACGTTCCCTAAGATCAGATTTCCAATCTGCATCCGTATACATTGATTTACAGCTGAGAATTGTCCGTTCAACTCTACAATGTTCTGTACAGAAACTGTTTTCGTTTCTGTGTTACCTCTGAAAGTTGCTTCCTGCATGGGACAACTGAATCTTACGAGCTCGAATGTATTGGAATCAAAATTTAAACTAACTTAAAATAATTAAGAAAATCTGCTCCTATCAAACTGTCGCAGTTAAATTGCAACTTTGTATCGCAAGCTATGAAATTGTAAGTTACTTGATGAACTTTTTCATTTTCTTATCATATAGATCCAAATCTAATTTTACTATGCCTTTGTTATGTAATTTATTTCCTGATATATCTACTAATATTGTATTTGAATTTTCTGAAATTGTAATATTTAATTTCTTTGAAGTTTGAATTTAACCAGGGAAGCTACAAGACGGCGGCTTATTATTATCAATTATCTAAGATGTTTAAAATAAAAAAAAAGGTTACATATTGGCATTTCGATTTACCAAAATTAATAACGATACGTGAATATTCATATTTATATTAATATATCATCAAAAACCATTGAATTGTTCATACTATTATACTATTAATTAAAAATAATAAAAAAATCTTTTATAATGTATACTTAAAAAATCTATTATTATCTTTTCTAAAACAAATACACTTTTTGCTCTAGATAACTTAGCACTAGGCGTACACTCAAGTGATGATTCTACAATCAATACTTCTACTCCTTGATACATCTTAACAATAAAATCTCTTAAGTCTTTATACAACTTGCATTGACACTTAACTATTTTCAATATTGTCGTTTACTCGACTTCGGTTAACGAACGCCCTTTTCTACTAAGGTTCACTGACCTATATATCTATTTTTATACACACAGAAGATTTATGACCGGCGCTTAAATTCTTTCCTTTTCGGATAATACAAACGAAGGGATACGCACCACAGGGTTTTATTTACTATTCTATATTGTCACTTTACCTAATAAAATTGTTTTTAAATTACTTCTTCTCTTAAAAATTCCCTGCAAATAAGATACGTTAATACAGTTTCTTATTATTTATTACTACTTAGTAACGTAATGATACCCTTCAATACTTAATTCTTTTCAAAGGTATTCTCAATTTACGATCCTCTGTAGGACCGGAGCTATACTTCCAGACTTGATATCGTATCAATTCTATCTTTCGCTTTAAATGTTTGGCTTATGGATAATAATTGAAATAATTGAAAAAGAAATTAAAATAAAATAAAATAAATCACATAAATTAATTTCAATTGTTTAATAAAAAAAATTTTTTTCACCTCACTTAATACTCTAATCTTATTGAAAATAATCTATTCATGTGAAACGATTAATGATAAAAGTAAGTGTTAATTATCGCATTCAGATTTCCAATTCTCAAAGAATCTGAATCAAAAGTTATAATTGAATGAAATATTATTTACATTCAATTTAGCTTTATTATGCTTCATAAAATACTTTGCATAATTTTCCAAATCTTTGTTTATTAATACTACCTCTGGACTCTTCAATAGGGAGTATTGAACTCAATTATATCAAAACATAATAGTTATCTCTATCATAATGAAAGAAAAAGAAAAGAAAAACGGTTATAGAAATCTAGTTTCAACAATTAGAAATGAATATCCCTTGTACTGAGTGAAAAACTCCTGAACGTTTAACATTTATATTTATAATTATCAACTGTAGTTCATTGTAAACAAAAATATTGATTGTAATAATTATTATTGAATCATACAAGGAAGATTCGAAATATTGACTACAGTTATTTCTACATGAATATTAATTAGGCAATAATTGCAAACTTGTAATATGACTGCGCCAGTTATAATATAAACATATAAACTATAAATCAATTATAAAGTTCGACTACATTTTGAATCATTTTGAAGATAGAATAATACGATTTAAGTCCGTTTACTGAGTGATGCAGATAATTGTGGGCATGTGAAAAAAAAATGAATCAAATTTCCCTACAAAGTGTATAAACAATTGTAATGAAATATGTATAAATTCGCCTACCGACTGCTGCCAATTGTAACATGGTACTCTCTTGTTTAAACTCTATAAAACTTTACTTAAGGAACTTACATTATTCCTATTCATTAGAATTTAAATATCTGCAGTGTGATCATTTAATTCAGAGAACCATGACACGTTGAAGTTTTATTCAATCATTAATCAGCCAGAACAAACGTGAAAAATATCTTTGACACTTACCCTTTAATTTCACTAGACACTTATGGATTAAAACACTGGAAGGTGAGTGAAGGGATAAACGCTAGTTTTTATCATAGAAAGAGCTCAACAGCAATAAACTATTTATTAAACAACAATTAATTAATTTTAATATTATAAAATTACTAATAAAAATAATCTAATAACGAACCTGAAGTTAAATAAAATCACCTAGATAATCTAAATCTACTAAACTAAAGAAAAATGGAGCTAAAATTATTAGAAATGATTTCCCAACCAGGATGTAGTTAACGAATTCAAAAGATACGAACTGAATAAAATATATTTTTAACTCGAACTTGAATATAACTGAACTCTGATTTTCAGCGAAAATACCCTCTTACCAAGAAAACACTCTGAACAATCTATTAGAGTTAATTTAATCGAAAATGACAAAGTGCCACGTGATATCTCAAAAGTCTAATACAAGTTAGAAAATATAACTAAAGGTTTTTCCAAATTTTGTTGAAATTTATAATGCGTCCTTCTTCTGCAATTAAGGGAGGATCCCCGAACTGTTTAACCAATGATTTTACTTATAGTAATCCTGATTTTAATTTTGTACCAATAATATTGCTAGTAAATTTGGAAGAATGATTAAACCAATAAGCAGTAAGATAACTTATAGTTATTTTCCTCTTTTTTACGATCTCTCATTCAGAACGTTTTTTTAGGGTGGGAATTTCCAAACTTATCTGTCCTTTTCTAAATATTGCTAACTGATTTGAATATACATATTATTTCAACTGATCAAGATTATATTTAAGTACAATTTCGATGATTTCCAGATGGGTCACAAAAAGTTTATCATATAGCAAACCATTAGTTTCTCGTCATATTTCGGTTATCAATGTTGGCAGGTTTTATAGCTCCCTTTAAAATGTACTTTTGAATTTACTGCAAGCCCTTTGACCTTCTAGGCTATGGTAACATATCACCCACGTTGAAATATTTCCCACGATAAAATGTGTTATTGGTGAGAAACAGAAAACATGTGGCTAACCCCAATGAAATTTTTACATGAAATTTTAATTTACTAAGGATGATTTTGTTTTTAAATATTGGAAATAACCTGTAATAACCCTCATTACACTAGTGATCGTACACCCCACAACCCTGCCACACATATGTTTCATGTCACAGTCAAATTAAGAATGAAACGTTATCATTATCTACTGTGAAAATGTTATATGTCTTTTTTTTTTTTTTTTGTTCCGGAGGTGAAGAAAACCCTTTTCTTTTACTAACTAAAAACATCACCCCTTTGTAGGATTGTCTGGCTATTGCCTTCGATGACACTGAGGCCTGCTGACCCATTGTATCTCGCCTATGTTTCGTTTGTTTACGGTATTCACTCAAGTATTTTTGTACCTTGTACGAGATTGTACAAGTCCTTCACATGGTGGGAACTGTATAATTGTGCTTCGCCGTTAGGCTTTCCAAAAATTAATTGACTGTCGGTTGCGATCAAGCACCTCGCATTTACACAGTATGTGTGTCACAGTTTCTGTATCCCTACCGCAAAGTTTGCATGTCAGGTCGCCATTGTACAGTACCATTTCGTTTAGGTGTCCTTTCACTGGCACATGGTCAGTCATGAGCCCTATTACGACTCTTATTTTTTCCCTATTTAGTGCTAATAGGTCTGTCGTTCTTTTGTTACACGGGACATTGATGTATTTCTTCCCATGTTCGTTTCCTGGGATTTTTTCCCAGTATTCTTTGTAGTTTTCCATGATCCAGTCTTCTACAGACCTTCGTGCTGTACATTTTGTTACCCCGTGGTCTGTTCTGGATCTGGAGCGTTCTCTGACCCTCTTTTTGCAAGTTCGTCGGTTTTTAGTTGCCTGTCGTTCCCTGATGTCTTGGCACCCAAATC
Organism: Endomychus coccineus; assembly: GCA_958510875.1. NCBI lineage: Eukaryota > Metazoa > Arthropoda > Insecta > Coleoptera > Endomychidae > Endomychus > Endomychus coccineus. The sequence continues at coordinate 130,845,819 of OY294067.1, forward strand.
AGCTTGACGCGGTTTCGGTCTGCCAGTATGTCAAGTTCTTTTTTGCATGTCCATACCAGACGGGAAGTAACTTCCTGACTTATCGTAATTGCCTTAAGTGCAGCCTGACTGTCTGTCAATATGTGGATCTGCTCATCATCGATGGCTCTCCGAGTGTTTTCCTTCACACATTGGAGGATTGCATATACCTCAGCTTGGAAGACAGAGGTGTGTTTACCCAATGAATAGCTCACGCCAGTCTTCAGGTTTCTTGAGTATTGCTTTGAGATGTGATCTTTTCTCATGCCTAGCATATAGCGAAACGCTATGAACGACTGCAGAAGATTAGGCATAGCTAGTGATGGAACGATGATTTGTACATTCAAAATGTATTGTATTAACTATCTACCACATGGTTTTGTCTGTATATTACATATCTATAAGCTCAACGAATACATGCTACAATATATATACTTGTACCAACCTGTAAATCATATAGATATAATAATAATAATAATAATATATGTTTATTGATCAGATAATAAAAATAACAGTATACATTGTGTAAATAAACATTGGGAAACCCACAGAAGCAACATGTGCTGCTTGTATGTGGTGAGAGACATGTAAATTATCAATAATAATCAAAATAATTAAAAATACAAAAAATTATTAATTTTAGAATATAAATCTATATAATGTAACGGGTTGCGTTAAGTTTTCTTTCAAAGAAATTTGTAAAGAACAGATTAGTTTTTTTTTCGACTAGGAATCTTTTTCGATATCTCAATTCAATAACATCGATTATTGAATTTAGTCTCCGCATGCTCGATAGCGCGGAGTGGCATAGGTATGATAACGGAAGTCGAAGAGAACTCATTGTCGTGTAAACCATAAACTGGGTAAGTCGAGATTTTATAATTCGTTGATTTTGCATTCAATTTCTTAATTTTTGCTATTGAAATATAATCCTCATCAGGCACCATTCAATTTTATTTGGTTTTGTAATTAGACTACTGGATGTGCAGTACCTGAATGTGATTATATTTCAGTAGAACTGTAGCTCGACTTTCCTAAGTGGTTCAAGCAATCAATTTGTATTTAGCATCAATCAGAGATGATTGATTTCATCATTGCGTTAATTGTTGTAATTTTTGGATGTAGACAATCTAGCGGGACGAAGGCAGATTACAGTATTAATATTCCTTTATTTCCTTCGTGTTCAATCCCCTAAAAGCACATGGTAGTGTGAGTGATTCATTTTTAAATCACCATTTTGTAGGTCTGGTACAAGAGTATACAGAGCTGTCCTTGGACTAAAACCTGCTGTAATATGGTTTGGGGATTATCATGAAATAGATATCCAATTACTGCTTATTGGCTATATATATATATATATATATATATATATATATATATATTAAGACTGCCACGCTCGTTCAGTGTTGGTACTAAATTACAATATCAATTATTATGTGCATTTCAATTCAAGTAATCCAAATTTGTGCTAATTTACAAATTCTAACATTTATTATTCTTTCAGTTACAATTTAATTAATATTCTTATAGACACAATTTAATCATTTGCTAATTTATGTATCACTTGTAGTAACCTAATCCTTCCGATTAATTTAGACTATTCTTAACTCGATATCTCTTCAAGATCTCATTATTGTTATACAGTGTTTTACAATTTGGAGAGATAACATAATCAGTTGTGAATCGCATGGTTGTTCCGATTGATTGTGTCGCTCTTTCCTTTGAACTTAGGGCAAGTACTGTTCGTATTTCGAATTTACAGGGTAAAACCATCAGAGGCATCTTTTTCCCAAGACGGTTTAGTGAATCTCCTGGCCGGACCGATTTCCAGTTCCAACAAGTTCCAAGGAGGGTAACATTTTTAGTTTGTATGAGCATTTTTCACCTCTCTGATTTGTGTTATCCAATTGAATTTGTATTTCACCAATTTATTTTGAACCCATTTAGGGGATCACATTTAATTCTATAATTGTTCATTTTAAATTCAATTTTAATTAACTTGATTTGATTCTATAATTGAACATTTCGAATTTAAGTTATATTACAAATTGATTTAATTCTATAATTGCATTACAAAATTCAGTTTTGATTTATATTATGAATTGATTTAATTGTTCATTTCAAAATTCAATTTTAAATTATGTTATATATTGATTCACTATAAAAATTGTAATTCATTTTGTTATAGCCCAAATTCCTCTTGGAATAAATCTAATTGTTAAGTTGGACTTGTCTTGTTTTTCTGAATATCTGACAAATATAACCATCTCGTAGTGCCTGTGTATTCTTGACTGTGAATTCATTTATTTTTGTAGTTATTTCTAAGCAGTTGGCGCTCAGGCAATTCACAAGTCTAGAATCACAGGGCACGTTTCACTACGAGCCCTGAGATTAATTACATAAATTTGAGCTAGTTGGGCCAATAAAAACCGACCCAAAGAGGTCAGTTTCGCATCCGTTTCACTGGCGCCCGGCATAGAAGGGCACCAGTTTCGCATCCGTTTCAATAACCATAAAAAAAACATATAAAAGTGAAAGATTCAATATTGTACAATGAATATAAACAAAACAATCGGAAACATTGTAGACATGTAGATAGATATGAAATTAATCACTCTTGGCGTAAATAAAATAAATTAAGATAACAGTTGGACAGTCACACGAACTATCAACTTTTAAATGGCATTATCAAGTAATCGACCAATTGTTGCACGTGGTTGACTTCTTATTAATTTATATCCGGCTTTTTTTAGTTGTGAAAGTAATCTTAGGGAATGTATCCTATCTGGTAGGAAGTTGAGTACAGTTGATCCCAGAAAATTATGAGACCTCTGACCTACAGTCTTGGAAGCATGTGGTATGATGTATTTATTTTTACGGCGTGTGATATGCTCATGGCTTGACCGACTGAGTTTTCCCTTCTCCTCAAATTGGTTCAGCACAAGTAACCTATAAAATAATTGTCTCAGGTCGAGCATCCCAGATTCTTCATATAACTTGTCACTACCATAGCGGGGAGGTTTGTGCAACATACGCTTCAAGATAACAGTTGGACAGTCACACGAACTATCAACTTTCAAATGGCATTATCAAGAAATCGACCAATTGTTGCACGTGGTTGACTTCTTATTAATTTATATCCGGCTTTTTTTAGTTGTGAAAGTAATCTCAGGGAATGTATCCTATCTGGTAGGAAGTTGAGTACAGTTGATCCCAGAAAATTATGAGACCTCTGACCTACAGTCTTGGAAGCATGTGGTATGATGTATTTATTTTTACGGCGTGTGATATGCTCATGGCTTGACCGACAAAGTTTTCCCATCTCCTCAAATTGGTTCAGCACAAGTAACCTATAAAATAATTGTCTCAGGTCGAGCATCCCAGATTCTTCATATAACTTGTCACTACTATAGCGGGGAGGTTTGTGCAACATACGCTTCAAGAATTTTCTCAGTATCACGTTTAATGGACACAGGTAAGTTTTGGATACCCCTCCTCATCCTATTAGGCAGTATGTTAAATGACTTTGTACAAGACTATAATAAGCTATTTTGTTTTGCTTCAGGTTCAATCTGTTCTTGAGCTGGCGGAACTTATATAGGACGCTTCTTAATTTATTTACTGAATAATTTATATGGAAGTCCCATCTCAAATGAGAATCTATTACAACTCCTAAATATTTTATATTTGTTGTTGAAGGTATTCTGAACGCATTTTGGATAGTTATAAATTCGTAGTGTGGCAAGGAAGATTTATAATTACAGAATGGTAAGAAAAAAGTTTTGTTGGAATTCAAAGAGAGTTGTTTGTAATCAAACCAATCTTCAATTATTTCCAGATCCTCTTCTGATTGTTCTTTGACCTCAAACCAGGTTTTAGCAGAATAGGAAACCACAGTGTCATCTGCAAAACTAGTTATTTCTCCGGACGATCCTATATAAAATAATTGGTTCACATATATACAGAATAGTACTGGACCTTGAACCTTCCCTTGTATTATTCCACATTCAATTTTCCTTTCAGTACTCATAGTATTTTTGATTCTTACTTTGTATCCGGTCTGTCAGATATGACTGCGTATCCTCTTATTCCAATGTTCTCTAGAGTGGTTAATAGAATGAAGTGGTTAACTGTGTCAAATGCTTTCGAAAAGTCAATGAAAACTCCTATCGACGGTTTACCTCCATCGAGTGCTTTGTATATCCTATCAGTCAGTGCAATAGTGCATTTTGGGTGCATTTTCCTTCTTGAAAACCAAATTGTGATTCGGATAATATTTTGTGTTTTTGAATGAATGAATTTAGTCTAAGTTTGATTAATTTTTCTAAAATTTTGCTGAGGTTTGTAATTAATGAAACTGGCCTATAATTAACCACTTCATCTCTACTTCCACTTTTATATATTGGAGTCACTATCGATACTTTTAAACATGATGGAAAGTGTCCTGTTTCCACAGCCTGGTTAAAAATGTGTGTTATCGGTTCAGCGATGAACTCAGCTACTAGTTTCAATGTTTCACTCTTTAAATTGTCAATTCCAGGAGCTTTGTGATTTTTAAATCTATTTTTAATGTTCGAAACTTCGGTTGGGCTTGTAGGACTCAAAAAAATAGATTTTTCGCTCACGTATTCAGTGAATTTATGGTTTGATGTCCTCTTAATTTTTCTTGCAAGATCTTTTCCTGTGTTGATATAAGTACTATTAAAAATGTCTACAATTTTATTCATATCATTAACAATGTTTAAATTTTAATTTTTTATGGAATTTATTCCAGTTTTTTCCTGATCTCCATGAAACATTTTATTTATGTTTCTCCACAGGTTAGCAGCATTATTTTTATCTTCATTAATTTTCTTTTATAGTATTCATTTTTTGTTTTTTGTATTATATTATCAAGCGTATTCTTGTAATTATTGTATTCAGCTTCGAGTCGCGAATTATTTGGGTCGTCTTTTAGTTGTAGATACATACTAATTTTTTGTTCACTGATTTGATCAAAGATGCAGATATCCAATCCTTCCTATTCTTCTGGTTTCTTTTCATTGGTATATAACTGGTGCATTGCTTAGTTTCATGTTGTAGATGTGCAACAAATTGCTCAGCCACAGTATCCAAGTTATTATCTGAGACAATGTTTTGCCAATTCGTGATTTTAATATTTTCAATGAAATTTTTTTCATTTCTGTTTTAGTGTTTCTTCCAAATACTTCTTGAACGATGATTGTTGAGTGATCAGTTATGTCTGTGAGAGTAACTATCATGATTGAAAATTCGATATCACAGGGTTTAATAAAGATGTGCTCAAGACAAGCTTCAAGGAGCGTTGGTGCATTTATGAGAGATTTGTACCCGTACTCTGCCATGACTGTTGAGTAGTCACTGACATTGTTGTCATTTTCCTCGAGAATGTCGATGTTGATATGCCGAACAAAGAAATTATATTTATGATTATTTATCGCCTGTTTGTCTAAGTAATTCTGTAAATTCTGGTTGGATTGGTTAATACAAGTGAAGGGAGAACTGAATTTAATCATTAAGAGAATCGATATGAAACAAAGGAGAGAAAAAAAAATGCCTAAAATTCATTTATTGGACCTGCTTCCTTGTTTAATGGCACTGCTTGTTCAGTTGATTTTTCAATTGTTCCAGTTTTAGGGGTGTTGTGAAGTCCTTTCAAATCTGCTGGTATTTTTTCCCTTATCCCATTCTTTGTTTGCTTCTCTTCTACGTTCATGCGAGGTTTCCAAATTATACTTATGTTCTTGCGCGTTTTTTGCTCTTTCCAAAGATCGATTCGGACAATTATTTGGTGTTGGAGGGGCACTATTATGTTCTGTTGTTGTATCTTCTTCGTTTCGTAAGTCATCAATAGTATACGCTATATTATTCACGAAAAGCCTGTTTCCTTTGATGT